>CAKNYM010053388.1:897018-913056 GCA_932195095.1 Andricus curvator
GCCCGTATCACTGGAATAGACTCCTCTCAACGTAGAAGTTTATAATCAAATATTTCTACCCTTTTTTGGGAAATTTCCGACTTTGCATGCCTGTAGCTATAAAGCGAACGCAATACAGGTGATTTAAGAGAAATGAAAAAAAAAACTGGCGGCGCATGTGCAGTTAGCGTTTCGACGATTTATTCCCTTGGTAAGTAATAAAAGTGACGTCAGAGGGTAAAAATGATACTAGCATCAGTAGCGCCGCTACGCAGCGAGATCTCTAAATACATATAGATTCGATACTATTGAACACAGCCCTTCTCGCACAGTATACTATTTTCGCTTTTCGGAAAATTTCCGACCCCGTATGCTGGTTTTGAGCTAAATTTGCGTAAGTTTTCTCCCCTTCGTCTCTAAAACTTTTTTGGAACACATTGTCAATGTCTATAAGTAGAACGGATGGAATAATACTTCATGCAAAATCCCAGGGTCGTGGCTTAAATAGTTTTTTTTACAGCCGACCGGAGAAACGGACGACACATAAGGGTTTCCTACAAAACCCTAAAAATCTAGAAAAAAAACAGGCAAACTGTCTCGACACCAGAAAGAAACTTCAGCTTGAGCGTTTAATGAAATCCAAAATTTGAAATCGCAACTTAAAAAGAGTTTATGGACAATGTTTTAAGAATACATATGATTGGCATTTTTTACCTACACAAATACCTCTTTTACCTTAATTTCTCAAACTTCTTTAACCGAATGGAGTGTACATTAATCATAACAATGGATTTCTACAGACTATGCCTAAAACTCTCTTCTTGCAGCGAATAAAAAAAAACCTTAGACTATCGCCGAGATTATAAATAATTGTGGAAAAAACATCAATAATATCATTTTACCACAAGTTCACATATGCAGGAATCACAGCTCAAAAGGAACTCAAAAAAGTGGAAAGATAGAGGAAAGATTAAAAATTAATTTTTACATTCCGAAAAGAAGAAACAATCTTTTTAGACACTGGCTAGTAATGCGGAATTTTCCGTAACCTTAATATAGTGATTCTATAATGGTAGAGAGTTCGATCTTTATTTAAAGGAAATGTTATACTTTGAAATAATGTTTATTGAGTTTTTAATGATTTCTGCTATTAAAGAATTTATTTTTAAACATTAGATATACTTAGGTCATTGGAAACCCCTCGGGAAATCCATTTACGGCGAGATATAAAGAAGTCTGACAAAAAATAAAATTTGTTGAATAAAATTTTCTTCCGAAATCCGTTGTTCAAAACTGACAAAATGGCAATCGTTTTTCTGAAAATATTCAAAGTCAATTTACTCAAAAACCCCAACGTTTTTTTCTTCTCTGCTCTGTGCCCGAACCTTGGAAAGAAGAGATAATTTGTGTGTGTGTGAAAAACTCAAATTCATATTTGTTGTCCAAGAAAAATGTCTCTTGGCACTTTCTTCTATCTCACGTTATTTTGGAGATTCTTGCGAAAATTGGTATAAAATCCTTTTAAATCAAATTTTTCCCTCGGAAGTCGGCATTTTTTAAATAATTGATACTCTCCATTTTTCTAAATTACGTCAGTATTTTTTCAGCAACACGTTGTTAGAACTGGTAAATGAAGTCTTTTTTGGTTTCACTATATTCCACTATATTTAGAGAAACAATTTTGTTCCTTTGACTTTTTTCGTATCATGTCGTTTTTGCAAAAACAGTGAATTCTCATGTTTCAGACAAAAAAATTCTCTTTTCTCCCCAAGGCACGGGCACAAGGCACACTATTATGGAATATAATCTTTACATTAGGATGAATCTAGAAAAAAATCAAGGGAAAAAAACGTTGGGGTATTTGAGCAAATTAACTTTGAATATTTTCAGAAGACCCGCCGATTTTTGCAACAAAAAAAATTATTTTTATTTTTATAATATTCTTGGTTTCTATTGAGTATACGATAACTTATAAACGCCTCACGAGATGCGGAATAGTCGACTTCGATCTAATGCACGTTTACTTTGCAGAATTCTAAGCTTTTTGACCATTTTTTAATAATTCGCGTTTTCCATTTTTAAAATTCAAGTACTCATAACTTTGTCAAAATATTTTTATTTCGTCAAATTGGTAAAATACAAAAGTAATATTAAATTAATAATAAAAGAATTAATAAGATAAAAATCGTCTTATTCCCTTTGAAAAACAACTTATTTGAGTGGCAAATGATTCTGTGACTTGAGCATGGACCTGTCCAATTTGAAATGAATTCGGTCTATATATTTAAAATCCTCCTTATAATCAAGAATCCTTTCTTAAAAAAAAATACCATCATTAATAATTGAATTTCTTTCCAAGATTTATAATTTCTATATTATAGCTACAAATAAAATTTTTATTTTTTTTATAGAAATTAATTAATAAAAGTTTAAATTTAAATAAGTTAAATTAACAATATTAAATAATTCCGTAACTTAAAAAAAAATTCACTACACGCGGTAGCAAATTCTTATATTGAATAGAACAATTTTGTATATGTAAAACATATAATGGTGCTTATAGTTCTTACGTAAATTTATTAATTTCAGAGAATTTCTCGCATAATTCAAATACTGTATTTTCCAATATCGTATATTTAAAGAGAAAAGGGGAAGTTCTTCGAGAATAGGTGAAAAAGGGGAATTTAAACAAAACGGGAAAACGCAGGGGAATAGGGCAAAGACTGTGGATCCCTGCATATCACACGAAACGACATTGAATCAACAGCATTTTCCTGCACACAGCGAACTACAAATGCGCTATAACAGCGAGTTAAATATCTGGAATTTTCAGTTTAGTATCTCAAATAGTAAAAAATACATATATTTTATATTTAAATATACTTTATGTTAAACATATTTTTTCATTGACCCTCAACATCTCAGCAGGTTAGAAAATTTTGTGTTTTCACTCAGAAAAAATGTTCTTGAATCGAAAACTGCTTTCTTGGATATACATGAAAATTTGATGGAATCAAACCAATTTTAGCTGATTGAACAAAAAATATTTGATTAGCCCAACCAAACGTTTTGGTTGAATCAACCACATACTCCATCCATCAAATAGATTTCGTTAAAACAACCACAAAATTTGGTTGGGTCAACAAAATATTTTGTTGTCCATATAATAACCATATTCTATGGTTGAACCAACACAAATTTTGTCGATTCAACCAAATCGTTTTCTGAGTGTTATTGGTGGAAATGTTTAATTTCTGCTTTTTCCGGCTGTATCAGCTATTGCTCCAACGGTAAAATAGGTTACGCTTTTACCTGTCAGTTTACCGGTTTTTTTACACTACACGCCAATTAAAGAAGCTCCAACTTCACGTCGATCAAATGAAAGCGTGTGGTCTCACCTATTGTATCTCTGTTCTTTCATACTTTCAGAGCTCTCCTTTATGAACGAAATAACAAAAAATTCTGAAATATTCACAGAACCTCTGTATTCTGTCCTTCTATGTTCCCTCAGTTTTAAAAATAAATCGTAAAAAATGTTGAGCAGCTACGGTAAACAATATGGCATTTTTCATTTTCCATTCAGATAGGGCTGCTCAAGGTGCTAATTTCATTTTCAATTATCTCAACTTTGAAATAGTCAACCTCAACATAGAAATTAATAAAAACCACTTCAAAATTTGAAAGCTTAGATTTATCTATATCAAATAACAATTACTTAAACTTTAATAATACCACAAACACAAACGATTGAATTACTAATTCTAAAATATGCAGGGGCATAATTTTTACTTTCTGTTTTTGTTAATTTACTTATATTTTTGAAAAAAGCACTTTGTAACTAACTAGAAAACCACTAAGCATGTATCTACCTAGAGTATATACAATATTAAAAAATATTGATAATTAAAACTTATAATAAATAGAGTGGAGAGTGTTGAGAGCAATCTTGCACTGTTTATTAATAGTTTTATTTGTTAATATTTCTTAATTACGTATATTTAAAGCAAATGGCCAACCATTGTACCCATTACTTTACGTACTTGATGGATATCATAAATTATTATTATTATACCATAAAGATCGACAAGCAAACATACAGTAGAATTTCAAAAACAATAAGACACTCACCCTTGGTCCATTCGATCGACGCCACCAGGTCCCATCATCGCAGGATGCCCAGGGCCCATCGGTCCGCCCATCGGATGTCCACCAGGACCGAAAGGACTTCCCGGAGGCATTCCATACTGAGGTCCACCGAAGGGTTGCCCGGGGGAAGGAAAATGCGGATTTCCTCCCCCAGGAGGTGCGAAGGGAGGACCGGACGATCCAGGTCGACTAACAAACTGCGGGCCTCCTGACGGAGAGCCAAAGGGACTTGGGCCAGGGCCATTAAAAGGTGGTCCCGAGTTGTTTGGCGGAGGTGGGAATCCCCCCGAATTCGGAGGTGGACCTGGTCCTGGAGTAGAGGACCCACTTGGTGCTGGAGAAGCGGTGTATTGAGGTGTACCGGATCCTGGCGGAGGACCTTGATATGGAGGTGCTCCTGCAGGACTTCCAGCTCCGCCGGGAAAAGGGCTCGGCCCTTGGAAACCTCCTGCATTATTTGGAGGTCCTCCTGAATTATTGTAGGGACCCGGAGGTGGCCCTCCACCTTGGCTTACGGAGTTTGGTGTATACGGCGATGCCTCCGAGCCAGGCGGTGGGCCCTTCCAAGAGGCTGGGGTTCCTGGGTCCTCCAGCGTGGTGGTAGCAGCCAGAGGCGTATTCAGGCGGTTACAACCTGCCACATAAGAATCATATTTTTAATTTCATGCGTGTTATTTTCATTTTTCATTCTTAATACGCATATTTCTTGTAAATATTCCAGATAAGATAGCGACAGTTAGATAAGGTTTTTACTGATACATAATAATTAAATATAAGTCAAATTATATTTAAATCAAAACATTAAAAATGCACTACGAGTCTAAAAAACTGCTAAGAGACCATCACTAAACATAACTTTCTAATGCACTTTAAAGAAGTTTTGAAGCAAAAAAATGCTTTTCTCTAACCAAAAATCAGTCGGATCATGTTTTCGACATTCTCCATTTTAATGACAATTTTTCAATGCTAGGTACAGAAAAAAGCATCAAATGAACCAAATTAATTATTTGATAAAGATGTAAGAAATTTTTTATTAGTTTAATTTTATGATACATACTACATATTATAATATAATAAGAGTATTCTTCCAAAAGGGTCACCCAATAATATTGACTTGATACTTGGCCTAGGGTTTCATTTTGCATGCCAATGAAAATTCTTTAAAAAAAATTTCACCGCAGTATAATAGAAAATGAGTTATTATTTTGATACCTTAAAAAATTAGTTTTTTAGAAAAATTATTAAAAACTATTAATCTCAGCGAAAAATTTTCTACACTGAAATTGTAGATCTAATAAAAAAGCATTTTTTTTAAGTTTAAAATTTTTCTCTGAATTGAATATTTTTCGGGAAAAATGTAAAATTGTATTATGAAAAGTTCTATAACTTTTGTGTGGAATTTTTTGTCTGGGTTCAATATTTTTCATGAATTTTTTACAATAATAACTTTCTTAGTAATATTTGGATGTTGACGGTCAAAACTAAAAAAAAATATGAATAAAAATATTATAATATATTATATCTGTAACAATGTACATATTGTACATAATATTATATTTAATACATTCAATAAATTACCGTTTTTTAATCAATTTCTGCTACGTACATACGACTATAAATTATATTACTGTATATTCAATAACTTTTTTACAAGATTAAGATATATGTAATATTTATTTATTTTTTCGCATGAAATACGTTTATGCGTTTTCGAAATTTTGAACTTTTTAAAATTTGTCAGTGAATTTCAAAAAACGACAAAATTCCTCATCAAAATAAAATAATAAAAATTGCATTTCATAATTAGTTTAAGAATTTTGAATAGCTTGCCTGATTTTAAATTGATTCTGCCAACTAGAGATTACCCAAAAAGTAAAATTTGAATACTTTGGTCTCACGAAAAGATTGAAAGAGATCAAATTTTTAAATAAAAATCAAATACAACTAAATTAAAAAAGATTTCGCTTTTTTTAAAGATCGTCTCCAATTTGGAGTGCCTAAAGCCCTAAACCTATGCTAACATAAAGCGACTACACAAAACTATACCGACACGAAGAACTTAACTTTATTAGAAATTTGACGAACAAAACAATTGAAATTCGAATTTTGCAACATTTTTCATAACCTTTAAAACCTAAATGTCCCAACTCCATGCAGTATTTACACGTTTTGTAGCATTAATTTTGATATTTCCAAAAACTTAAATTGTTAAGTTGATGATTCCAAAAAGTCGAAGCGTAGTACTTTTTTTAATTTTAGTGAAAAGAAATATCGGCTTAAAAATTTGAAGCTTAAATATTTTTAAAAAATTTTGAATTCTGACACTTTTAAACTTCAAAGTTTTCTTAAAATTTGGAGCAACCAAAGCTATATAAGCTTGAGCAATTCAAAATGAAATTAATTATTAATTCCTGAATTTTAAACCCACTGTTAATTTGAAATTATCTAATTTATAATATTTCATTGAAATTATTCTTTAAATCGTTTCAGTTAATAAGGCTTTTAATTGGAATTTTTTTAATCTGTACAATTTATGTAAAGAAGAGAGTCTCTAATTTTTAAATCTTCAACTACGATTTTGAATGTTTTGAATTTAAAGTCGGTCAAGTATTAGAAGGCTTTCTTTTTAAAATTATACAATGTTGAATTATTAAAATTAGAAGCAAATAATTTTGATTTTTTTAACATTTGAAACTTAGCGTAGTTTTGAGAGATCAGTTCACATTAGCGTATAGGTTTAGCACCATCCTCTGCATTAGGCTTTATAGGTTAGAAAAAACAACACCAAATAAAAGGGTCTATAGAGAAAACTATTAATAAAAACGCCTGACTCTAAAATTAACGAAAATCATAGTAAGCAAGAATCGCTTGATGCAAGAAAACGTAATCAGCAAAAAATATCTAGATTGTTTGGTATCTGATTACTATTGAAGCATAGGTTATGTCACACTGAGATACACCTGCGTCTGATGGCTGAGACATAAGATAAAAGGATTATCTAAATTTGAGTACTGTCAAAAACGAATTCTTTGAATTTAAAACTCATGAACCTAATAAAATACCTATGAACTCACTAATTATGCAACAAGAATCTAAAATTCTAAAATCTAATCACCATTGTTTGTCCCATTCGCCTTCATTTCGCCAGCAACGGGCTCATTCCACCTTTCGGGTCACCATCCGTGATGAGAGAAAACACAAATTCGAACACTAAATATAATCTCGCGTAAAAACTCGCATTCAGATCCAATTGATCACAATTAAATGCAGAGTGCAGGTTATAGGAGTCCACTGTTGTCTCGCGAAATGAGGTTATGTACCGGCGACCTAACCTATAATCACAACGCGATTCGCGAGTCCCAGGGTCATTTAAGCACACTTGTAACCTTCCTCGTTCACAATTTTTCTTCCTATTCACAAAGTGCAGTCTTTCGACGTCGATGGCCATGCGAAAACGTCAATCTTTTCAACAGCAACGAGTCGTCCAAAAGACGCGTTGCCGGCATTTTCGCTCAAGTTTACTCCCTTCCTCTCCAGTTCGCACTTCCACTGAAAAACCAACCCCCGCAGTCTTATCGAAGCACAAAAAACACACTAGCATCGCACCAATTTTATGGGTTTTCCCGTCACATTAGAAAAATTTTCACGACATCCCAAACACACAAGTGAATGGAGCGAGAGAGAAGCGCGAATAAACACCACCGAAGTCGACACAACGTCCGTCCAGGAACGTACATACAAACAGAGGCTCCCCTTGACAAAACTCAAAATATTTATTTAAAACTTTACAATAATTTTAATTTCAGTAATATTTAAAGAAAGGTATTGTAGTAGTCACACTTTCGAAAATAAATTTACAAAAATTGCATACCTTTTTTTGAATAATCCAATTATCGAATATCACTTTATCACAATCTTTAGAAATGAATTTCTTTTGAAATAAATTTTAAAGCCCCTTTGAACTCAAATTAGAAATTGAAATGAGCGGTATTTATATATCCGTTAATCAGTAGCTACTAATCGCGAGTGAAAGGTCGCTCATTGTGCGACAGCTCTTCTCGTTGGCGATTTAACTTTTTTTTCTCCCCCTTTTTTTTAAAGACGATTTTCACTCACACGCGAGGGGCAGCGTTACACGTATACATGTGCGCCAGGGGCGTATAAATGGAAGGCTGGAGCCCCGTGAAGCCCAGGTGAGGTAACTCGAGGCAACACCACGTGTTCGACTCTATCCACGCCCGACTGTCAACTGGATCTCTTTCTCAGCCGCCGGCAACAATTGTTATTCCGCGTGAAGCCGCCGACGAGCGCTGCCATTTTTAGCGGACTCGTTGCATGCCTCGTACCCTACGTACTCACCAAACCGCCCCTCCCTCTCGTAAACTATGCAAAACGCACCCCCGTCCAGTGGAAAACACACCCGCGGAAAAGACCCTTCGAGTACTTTTGTCGCTTCGGCACTATTTTTTGCACCCCGGGCTCTAACGATCCACGGCTTCTATTTGTTTTATTAAATGCGCGCACTAGTTCAGAATTAAAAAATTAAATTTTACAGCTTTGGTGGATTAAATTTGGAAATTGGAATTGTCTGGAAAAAATAATTATTATTTTAGTGGGGTGTTGGCTGATTTATAATTTATTAGATTCACTAGATTAGTATAGTGCTGGAGGGGTTGGTGGTGTCGCCTGTTGCATGCCGGGCAGGTAACGCACGACGCGACATCAATTTTCGTGAGTTGAGGTCGATGCGCTGCGCTGCGAGCTCCAGCAGAAATTATTCGCGGAATATCAGCGGGAAAAGTTGGAGGAGAGCACGTTCCAGCAGTTCGACCACGCGATACCGTACACTTTCTGCTACCGCATCGCGCCATTGCGCAGTCTGCGATTTTTACAAGAAGTCGAGAGGGATTCCATGCCGAACTCACAGATTTTTTTTTAATTCATGCAACTTTTTGTAGGTAGTAAGATCAATTTCTGTACGAAATATTTTGCTAGGGAATGATATTTTTAAAGGGTTTGTGGGTGACTTCAAAACTTCTGTTTCAACTTGACAATTTTACAATAAATGTTTTGGAAGCATTTCCCATTCGTAATTTACCATACATGAGATTATATATAGTTTTGTAATTTTTACTATACCTCATATATCAAACTTTACGATGTATTGTAATTCCGAATTCGATTTAGAATGATAATATTACAGATATTGTAAACTCACGTTAAAAGACTGTGATTATAATTTTGCATTATAGATATAAAATACTTTTTAATAGTGAATTTCGACGCTATGCTTTTAAACCACCCTTAATTATTGTTTTATTATTGTTATTAAATAATTATAATCTTTTTATACAGAGGAAGGCAGCTGAATGTTGAAAAAATATCCGCTTAACAAACTTTAATGTCACCTATCCGAGCACTAACCGCGCCGACCACCTCTTAGCATCGGTGATCGAGCGGATATTCGTTATCTAGAGTAGATATGATAATTTTTTTCTCTAAAATATTCTGAAAAGTAATTTCGGAACGAAAAGCAGTATTTTTCATAGGAAACTTCAAATAAAACATTTTTAAATTGAAAAAAACACGAAACTCTGGAAATATATAATTTAATCAAAGCAATTTTTATTTTCTCTCAAAAGAAGACAGTTTTGAATACAAAAAGCAAAGTGTAAATAAATTGAGGATCGAAAATCCCCACCCAACATTTTTTAGCCAAAAGTTTGTATAGAATTAATTTGAAAATCAATCCAGATACATCTCCTCTGATAAAATATTTTTTTTTTTTTCAAAAGGAACATTCATAATAATGAAAGACGATCTTCTATAAATTACAGTTAAAAAATGCTTTTGAGAGATTTAATTTTAATTCATTTTTGTTACTGGCGAGTGCCTTTTAAAACTACAGCCCTGAACAGGAGCTGCACCCCCAACCGCAGCAGCACTGCACCTCGCCACAGTTACTCTTTTTCCGTCACTGTTGCACTTTTACTGAAAGAAAAAAGAGAGTCTTAATTTTAGGGGTTTGCAATATTTCTATTATAAAATTTAAAGAGAGGAATGAAGACATTTTGGGATTAAGTAAACTGAGTTAAGAAAAGGGGATTACAGGGGTGGTATTTTTGCGTGGAAGTTTTGGGCGCAGGGCGCTTTTTTCTCGCGTCGTTTGAAAGTCTCCCATCGTGGGGACTCAACACTCGTGACAGTGTCACCCTAAAAATCAATAAGGTTCACCTCCGGTCCTACCCACATCCCCCGTTTACTCCAGGAACGTAGTCAGGGGGTCGGGGGTCACGACGACGGCTGGCAGGGTCGTCATTCTATTAGACTCCAACTTTCATCCTGATTCTTTTCAAGAGCGGGTTCGGACGAAACTATTTTTCTCATGTCGCTCCGCCACCGTTTGGTTGAACGCTGATTCTCATGAAGATGGATAATTTAGTTTTTTCCAAATTACCTCCGAATTATCTTCTTTAATTGGCACTTTTATTGAATTTAGTTTCAAATTTAACTAATTAAATAGCTGGTGAATTCTTCCATGTTTTGCTTCTAACTTCCAGAGGGTGAACTCAATTTTTCAAGATTCGCAGTATTATATGTATATTAATTTTTTGTTTCAAATGACCTCCGAATTATTTTCTTTAATTGGCACTTTTATTCAATTTAGTTTCAAATGTAATTAATTAATTTGATGATGAATTCTCCCATGTTTTACTTCCAACTTTCAAAGGGTGAACTCAAATTTTCAAGATTTGCAGTATTATACATATTAATTTAGTTTTTTCTTCTTCAAATTACCGACGAATTATTTTCTTTATTTGGCACTTTTATTTAATTTAGTTGCAAATGTGAATAATTAAATAGCTGATGAATTCTTTCATGTTTTCGTCCAACTTTCAGAAGGTAAACTCAGTTTTTCAAGATTCGCCGTATTATATAATATATATTAATTTTTTTTCTTCAAATTACCTAGGAATTATTTTATTTAATTGGCACTTTTATTCAATTTATTTTGAAATTCAATTAATTAAATAGCTGATGAATTCTTTCATGTTGTAAGTCTCAATTTTTCAAGATTCACAGTATTATGCAATATACAAAACATTATAGATTATTAGTATTATTAAATATATAAGAATCAGTATAATAATTATAACAATAAATTATTAATATAATAATATTATTACAACAAAATAATAATAATAAAATTGATGGTTTAAAAAGAACTAAATACTATGCATATATTTTAAAAATGAATAAAAAATGTTCAAACCTTATAAGTAAATATCGATTAATTAACAATAAGTGATGCACTCTTCGAATTGTCGAGAATGCACTATGTTCATCTGCCAGTCCAGTATTCTGATATTTATCTCTTCTGCGTGTCTCGATAACCCACAATCCGGGGTCAACGAGCCCGCCTTTTTCATATTTATAAGATGCACAAATCATGCGTATTTTAAGATGCGAAATTGTATTTGCAACTAATTTTTCATCTTTAAAAAATTATTTTTGCCTACTGATCTGAATGTGTTTACTACATTTGTGCGTATCTTTTTACCTATCCAGGTGGAAATTGTAAAATTTACAGTAATCCACTTGTAATATTCGGTTATCCACTTGTGATCCTATAAATAATCCACTTGTAATCCGAAGTAATTCAGATAATCCACCTAAGTTTACACTTAGGGGTGATTTTTGTGGCTGGGGAGAGCTAGACAAGGGGATTTTACACCTAGGGGTGATTTTTGGAACTCCCTGTACAGTTCTCCATCACAGCCCCAAAATTTTCCCGTTAGTGTAAAATCCGCTAGTCCAGTTCTCTCCAGCCCTAAAAATCTCCCCGATGTGTCGATCATTTTCAATAGATTTCAATAGTTTGAAGGGATTTCCAAGGATTTTAAAAATTTTTGGGTATTTTTAAACATTCTAAGGAATTCTCAAGAGCTTTAAAAATCCGGCTAATCCACTTGTAAGGCGAAGTAATCCAAGTAATCCTAGGTAATTGACTTCTAATATAAGGTAATCCAATTGTAAGCCTGAATAATCTACACGTAATTCTAAGAATTCCACTTGTAATCCTGGGCAATCCAATTCTAATTCTAGGTAATTCAATTGTAATTCTAGATAATCCAAATGTAATCTTAGACAATCCACTTGTAATCTAAAGTAACCAGAGTAATTCAATTTTAATCTAGGAAACCCAGCTGTAATCCACTTGTAATATTGATTAATCGAGGTAATCTGGATTATATACAAGTAATCAAGTGTAATGCTATGGAATCCACTTCTGATTCAAGGTGAATTGCAATCCTTCCGATCATAGATAATCTATCTGTAAACATTTCGAATCCAATTGTAATCCTAGTTAATACAATTGTGATCCTAGATCATCCAATCGTAATCCTAGTAATCAACATGTAACCCTAGGCCTAGGATATCAACTTTTAGTTATAGGTAGTCCAGTTTTAGTCAAAGGTAATCCGCTTTGTAACCGGAGTAATCCAGGTAATTCAGAGTAATTAGTGGTAATCCAGGTAATCTAGTGCAATACTAAGTATTCTACTTTTAATCTTAGGTAATTCACTTGTAATTTGGTGTAATTGTAATTTGGTGTAATATACTTTAAATCCACCTGTAATCTAGAATAATCCGCCTAATTCGGAGTAATCCACCTAATCCATCGTAATCCTGGTAATCCAATTGTAATCCGGACCAATCCACCACCATTGGACCGCATTTTTAGGGATTTTTTACCCTCGGATTACTATGTTCTGTAGAGAGTGTAGAGACCTACTGCTAGCCAACGACTGATCATTCCTAGCCTGCATTGTAGACTGTACTGGGCCAGTACTAGCTTGGTTCCAGGTCAGTGCAAGAGGCCCGCGCCAGTTGTTGGCCAGTTGTATGTCAGTATAGAACATAGTTATCATTAGGGATTTTTCCAAAGTACAGGGACAGTACAGTAACTAATTTTCAACTTGAGTATATTATATGGTTCATTTTATTGTAATAATCATATTCTACATCCTCGACCTATCAAGATTCACTCAAACATGAATATAGTACATTATCATTAAATATAGATATGTATTGATATCCCTGACAAGAAGACCATTAGCGTGGACGGAGTGTGAATGACAGGGTGGACAGTTTGTACACACAGCCGTACCAGTGACCCTGGTTGGATATGAAGGATCTTCACAAGCCGGAAGTTAACTGATGCACGTGCTGGAATTGTATATGCTTGCTTTTAGCTGGCACATCCCCAGCCAAATGGCCGAAGAATGTCCTGAAATATTAGTATAACTTTCATTCATACAAACTTCCCAACAAATCTCGTCCTTCGAAATATGGCCCTATTGAACTTGGAATGAACTCTGGTCTGAATCATATGTGACCCTCGATAAGTCCCATGTAGAAATCGCCCCACTTGTCCCCATTTCAATTAGGGCAGTGGTCAAAATCTCACTAGAACAGCTGGATTAGTAAGTTTTAGTCAGGTTCCTTTAAGGTACTGTTAAGACTTTTCATTCTTTATGACAAGAAAAACTCTGCACGCCTAGATTTAGGCTCTAATGTACACTGGCACCTGGATTGCATATAATTCGGACTTGGCCTGAAATTGGCCTTGAAGCTATTTCCAGGGCCTCCAAACGTGAACAGTCAGGGCCATGTGAACCATTTCCTAATATTACGCAATATATGCCCGCGAGTACCCGCGCACTGCGCCTTTATCCCACGCTCCTGGTGTTTCACGCTTGATTGAACACACTCTCTCGATCCCGAGGGAATCCACTCTCAGGCCGAAACCGCCGCGGCAGCGCTTCTTGGAATTATCAAATACGAGCTAACTAAATCCATTAACTGTTACTAACTATTTAAAATAATTATAAAACTATTTTTAATAAGTGAAATTTAAGGAAAACTGTTAAATTTGTACTATGTGAGTGAAAACCAGTGAAAACTGATGAAAATAATAAATTGTCATAGATGAGTGCAAATGTTCAACATGTTGTGTGATACAAATATGTGCAAAACCGATTTTCAAGCAAACAAAATATAAACATTTGAAATTATATATCCAAAATCTTTATCCTATATCTAAAAAAGTGGTTTAACGATATGTCTCGAAAATCTCCCAACCATTGTTGTTATGGAAACCTGAATGACTTTTTATTATTTGAAGTTTTTTCATATCTTAAAATTGAAATTTGGAGAATTAAATTATTACAAATATTGTGCATGTTTCATGTTAGTGCTTTTTTCTGAAATTAGTATTCTTTTAAAAGGATTTTGATGAAAAATCATAAAGTTTTAAAGAAGACTTGAAATTTCTAAAAAAATTTAATTGCGTTAGGGATTTTTTTGAATAATGATGATTAGTTTTCGAAGAAGATTTACAATATTCTGAACAATGTTCTATTATATGTTATGTTATCGTTTTTCGTCGTAAATTATTGGTATTTTTAATTCAAAATAATTATAATCCAAAGAATATTTACAATTTTCCAACAAGTTTTCGGCTATGTGTTTTGACCTGAAATTGGTATTTTTAATCAAAAATAATTAGATTTATATCCAATTATTTTTGTTTGAAATAATGAAATTCACAAGCTTTTACAATTTCAGATTGTTTAAGTGTTTTCCTTCGGAAATTGAAATTTGTATTATAAAATCATTAGATTTCAAAAAAAAATCATAATTTTAAACAATTTTAGGTTACATTGGTGTTTTACATTGAAAATTGGCATTTTGAAACAAAAATCATTCTAATTTGAACAAGATTTAGAACCTTTTAAAAATTTTGGATTATGGCAGTGTTTTTTGTCGAAAAGTGGTATTTTTAATTTTAAAAAAATATATATATTTCAAAGAAGATTCATATTTCCTTACCAAATTTAGGTTATGTTGGCCTTTTACACTGAAAAACTGTACTTTTTGTAAAAACTCATCAGATTATAAAGATTAAAATTTGTTCACCATTGTAGGTTAATTTCAAAGAATATTTACAATTTGGAACAATTATTTGTTATGATATGTCAGTGTTTTTCGTCAAAAATTGTTATTTCTAATGTTTCTAATAAGAAGGACTAAATTCTCCATTTTCCGCCAGTTTTTTCTTAGCATTTGAGGAACACAATTTAGAACAATTTTTGGTAATGGTTTGTTAATGTATTTCGTCGAAAATTTGGTATTTTTTATTTTAAAAAATCATAAGATTTTTCAGATTATCATATTGAATCATTATATTCACAATTTTTGTACAATAAATTCTTGGTTTTTCTGGCGGAAATCAGTACTTAAAAAAAACTTCAAAGATAAAACTTATTTTTTAACGAAAATGAAACGATTTGATTGTCTATACAAAAATATTATATATTAATTCTGAAGTTAAGATATAAATTTTCCTCAATTATCAAAAATATTGAAATACTCAAACTTCGGCAAAGTGAAGTCATACAAGATGGCAATTTATGGGGAAAAATTTTGCCATTGGGACAAATATTTACCGAGAGAGGGGGGGGGGGTGTTATTCTTGGATTGTTTGGGTGTACCATAGAATTTAGTGACTTGAGTTCAGTGCCTTCAAAAATTAAGGTCAAAATGAAATTCCACTTTTTTTCGAATGTGAACAATTTTTTTTCGTTTCTATTTAGGCTTACAAGTAAGCTGAGCTTTTTCCCTTGAAGGAAATTAAGGTTAAAAAGTAGGGCTTTAAATATTAAGATCTTTAAAGAAAAAGCTCAGCTTTTTTTAGGGCCTAAAAAGAAACCAAAAAAAGGTTTTAATTTATTTAAATTTATGTATTGGTCGATTTAAAGGAATGAAGCAAAAAGGATCCAAATGTGGACCAGTGTTTCTCTACTCTGTTAAATTATATACATATTTTTTTAGTGGCAAATATGAAGT
>CAKNYM010053388.1:923472-953847 GCA_932195095.1 Andricus curvator
TGGGCATACTCAATTAGGGAGATTTTTGCGGATTTTTTCGTTAAGGGCGTTTTTGTTTTTTTGGCCTCAAAAGTTTTCCTCGTCTACAATTTTTTTATTCATTGATATGTTGTTCAGGGTATCCAAAGACGCAATTTCAGACCAGTCTTAATAAGCACAATCAGTTAGGGCGGTTTTTGCACAATTTTTTTTCATCAAGGGTGTTTTTGTTTTCTTTTTTGCCCCATAAGTTTTCCTCACGTACAATTTTTTTTTATTTTGTGATATTTTGTTCGGAGTTTCTAAAGATGCATTTTAAAATCGGTCTCAATGGGCACACTCTATTAGGATAAATGGGACCTAATATTTTACGTAAGGGTGGGTTGAAGCCCTTGGGGGTGGTTTAAATAATTAAATTTCGGTGTGTTGACTTATTCACCCTGGAGTTCATTTAAACTAGTTTGGCACGTCTTAGAATAATAATTATTAAAAATTTTATTATCGCTGACTCAGCGCAGAATTTCAAGCCGCTATTATTGCGTCACATTCAGGGAAGTGATTTTAAGAAGTCCATTTAGTTTGCACTCGTTTTATTGAAATGTACGCCCTCCAGTCACATATTCGTAAAAATGGAGGATTCCCATGTATTTTCAATGGGAGAATTGACGGGGTGGGTGGAACCCCTAAACGGTGTCTGCTCGAAAAAAACAACGTATTCACTTCTTTTGGGAACCTCACAAAATGTGTCATTACCCCAAATAAAATTCGAAATTTGGTTTCTTTTGACCACCCTAATGCACACTTCTCGCGCCCCCATTCAATTCTGTTGCTGGATCACTTATTTTAATGAGGATCACCGAGATACAAACGTATTAATTTTTTACTTGCTCTCAACAAAATGATTTGGTTGAATCAACCAAATCTTTTTCTTGATTCTAGTCAAATGCTCTCTTAAAGTATTTGGCAGAGTTTCAAAACAATAAAAAATTTTCTAAAATCAACAAAAGGATTTAACGAAAAACTTTTATTGATTGAAGCAAACGAATTTGGCCAACTGGACAAAGAATTCGTTTATGTAACCAAAATATTTTCTGAAATCAACCAAATGCGGTCAACAAAACGATTTGGTTGAATGAACAACATTTTTCTAGATATACGGCAAGTCACATTGTGGCGAGCCGCATTTACAGCAACACACATTTGAAAAATGTCACATTTGCAGTAGGGGAGACCACCCTACAGTAGATAACGAATCAACAGTAAATAGTAAATAATTAAAAGCACAAACATGCCTAAAATAATTTATTCTAATTTTAATTAATTAACACATATAATGTCCTAACTATTAATTAAATTAAATTAATTATTTCACATCCATTAGTATTTTAAATGAATGATGATGATCTTATGTAGGTTAATTATCTATTGTAGGGTGGTCTCCCCTATCTCTCATATATATAAGGAAAATCTCAAGTCTATATTTACCGTGGGAGGGTAGAAAGGCAGGAGATAGAAAAGGAATTACACAAGAAAGGGGATGAAATAGAAAGGAGGAAGCATGCCAAAAGGGGATGGAAATTGAGGGGTGTCGGCATTTTTGCCATTTTTGTATGAACTCAAGAATTTTACCAAATGAGAGATGCCATAATGTGACTTACCGCAAATGTGACCCGACGCATTTCTGCAAGTTCGATGTCGACTTGAAATTCTTAATTCCCAAATGAGAAATGCTGGAATGTCACATTTCAAAAATGTGAATTGTCGTAAATGTTAGTCCATATTGGCAAGTGTTACTTGTCGCGAAATCGCGAATGTGTCTCGCCGCAATGTGATTTACCGAGGGCCACATGTCCCATTCCCACACCATTAACGTATAGATTCCAGGCAAAAGTTTACAATTGCCCTTATAGCAATTGAATATTGCGGGATATCCCATCAAGGGGGAAATTTCCTGGGATGTTTTTGAGACTTTTTTGGGATATTCAAAAGTCCCACATGGGATATTTCAATGACTGAAATGTCCGAAGACATTTTAATATCCCAAAAACAAAAACATCCTAGGATATCCCAGGATATCGAATTTCTGTCTTATTGGAATACCCCGTATATACACTGTTAAAAATGTTTGCAATTTTAATATAGATTTACTATACATTTGTATAGTAAATCTAAAAACTCGGTCTATGAAATAGTAATTAAGAGGCTGCATAGTAAATTTCATATACATGTATATTGGTCAACTCTTAGAAAAGTCAGGTAGATTCACTTTACACAAATTAAAATTAATTTTGGCAGTAATCGTGAATTCCAAATAATAAAGCATGATATTTTTTTCTAGTTAAACATAAATTATACTGGGTTTTGAGTGGAAAAGTTCAATTAAGCGAATAATTAAGACACCTAACCTAAAAGCAGCGGTTGTTTTGTTAAAATTCTGACATTTACAGTGAATTTTGAAGAAAATCCCACCTGTACGTTGCACTTTGATTATAAATATGAATTTAGTCAATGAATTGTAGGTTATTACTTTAGTTTTAAATATTTGACAAAATTTGTGTGCATCAAAGAACTTTCAACTTTCACGCGCTCTGTTTTACTATACATGTATATTAATTTTACAAGATGATGGTATATTAAATTTACTACACGTATATGCATATTGCTGCCATTACATTTATAGTAAAATCGCTATAGAAATTTCTAACAGTGTATATTAGGATGTCTCTAGGATATCTCAGGACATACACGCGAAAAAAATCCGTAAAATTTACAACACGATTGGTAGAAATGGAGGGTGACAGTACAGAACTAGATTACCAACAAAATGGGAATTTTTCAAAAGAGGGAAATAACATTCTGTAAAATCAAAATCACTAGTTAAGGAGGAAGCAAAAGTCCAATCTCAAGCTAAAGCATTGCTGAATTGAGTTCGAAGAAATTTATGTGGAAGTTGACAACCTCAAAGTCACACTAACCTAAAATTGGAGCAGGCTCGGCTGCGGATAGTGATACAAAATTCAATGTTTAATTTTTAAAAATATACTCTCGAGATATTAAATGTTTGAATACGGGTAGAAAAATTTTGGTGTAAAAAAGTTAGCCAATTCCAAAAAAATCGACCAAGAATTAAATTTTTAAATATTTGCAAAAAGAACAAATTTCTCCCGAGATACGGGAATTCCGATTGAGAATAACAAAATTTTGATGAAAAAAAATTATTATGTACCAAGAAAATCCAAATTAAAGATCACAGTTATATGACAACCATGTTTTTGCTAAAAATCCGAAAAAATAAGAAAATATTTTTTTTTTCATTCAGTGATAATAATCTTAAGAAATATCAATACGAAAAGGTTGAAAAAAATTATTAGTACTTTAAAATTTGAATTAAATTTGAACTAAAATTGTATTAACATTTTTTTTTCAATTGCATCAAAAATAGTATTTCGAAAAAATCCTTTCACCGCAATGTGTATTTGATTTTTAAAGAATTTTTTATACAATAAACCAAGTTTCGATAAAAAAGTTGGTTAGGGGCCACTCAAAAAATTCGTAACGCCTTAAGAGGGGGGGGCACCACGAGCGTTACGCCAATGTTAAACTTACACAAACTTACTATAGAAAAAGCGTTACGTGGGGCGGGGGGGGCATGAAAAGCGTTACGTTTTTTTAAACGGCCCCTTATCCAGTGTTGATATTTTAGTAGATTTTTCAAGAAGTTCAGTTAATTCTACTGATTTTCTGTACATTTCACCTAACTAACAGTAAAATTTACAAGTGTATGGAAAAATCCAAATTCGGTAGATTTTAATGGAGGTTAAATGGTATGTTCAGAAAAACTAAACTTCTAATATGGATAACATGTCCAAATTGTTTCGATCATGTCAATTGTTATAAAATCTTATTTTTAAACCTGAACGTCACCGTGACCCTCAATTTTTTCAGAAAATATACTAACTTATATTTTTAGCTAAAAAAATAAAAAAATTGATAAGCTAAAATATTTTATTAAATCGCCCAATGAAAGAAAATTATTCGTCGTTAGAGGGTTGATCAAATATTTTTCCGTAATTATTTTGTTTCTTCTTAAAGTAAACCTACGGAACTGTCACTCGCCGATTTTGATGAAACTTTGCAAATTTGTAGAACTAGGGAAAATAATCGACACGTACTTTTTTATAACGGCTGAGAAACAATTCTAAGGGTAGAAACTACCCTTAGTATATGAAGGACAGACACCATATTGGATCCACCATCTTGAATTTCGTAATTTTGACCTCAGATTTGGATCCAGCGACATCGAAAACCGCTTAAAAGCATCTCACCTTTTGAATCACTCGACTTGTTGCGGTGGAAACGTGAAGATCACCCTTTATATACGAGGGGTGGTTGCGCTACCCTTAGAATTGTTTCTCAGCCGATATAAAAAAAATACGTGTCGATTATTTTCCCTAGTTCTACAAATTTGCAAAGTTTTATCAAAATCGGCGAGTGACAGTTCCGTATGTTTACTTGTCAAAGGATTTAATTGGATTCCATATAGTGACTTTTTTTACAGATGGAAGATTTCCAACGTCCTAGGCCTATAGGGCCTAGGATCAACAGGAAATGTTTTAGAACATTTTGAATTTCTGGGAGGTGGAAATAATCTCATTTTCCTATATTTGCACATAAATCACTATGGCTCTGGAAATTACATTTTTCGTCATTCAAAAAGAGTTTCTTTACATTTACATATTTCTGACTTCCCTTTCTGGACGATAGATAGGTTCGTAAGATGAATAGAGAAATAAAAAAAATTGTACAAAATTGTACAAACACTGCAACTTCAAGTTGAAGGTACAGAAGGACGCCATTAGGAAGCCACGTACTTTACTATTATATGTAGATAATGCCACTTTAATTGTTAATTTTTCAGAATTATAATACATTCTCCAATGGATAAACTTTACCCAAAATTTTGTCAGGTTTTTTGGACACTTAGATTTTAAATTGCAATAATTCATCGAAAATTGAGTTGTGTTACGGTGACCGGATGTGACAGTTTCATTCTAACAAAAGGGTGTGACCTAGGGTTAAAAAATTATGACACAATTAAAATTATTGATTAGAAACTGCCATGGGAGTTTATACCTTAATATTAAACGTATGTCATGTGTCTTTTTGATCCGTGGATCATGGAAAGACGCAGAAGACTCAAGTTGTTAGAAAACATCATGGGAAGGGGCAAGTATGGATGCGGGGGTGTAGAGGGTGGGAGGGTGTAGGTCGATACGACAAACTATTGTCTGTGTGTGAAGTTATCGTGAGAACTGGCCGGAAGAGAGCATTATTGTGGTCACGTGATTTTGTGATCCTTTTGCTTTCACGAATCACGAATACGTCCATCTCATCTCTCATTCGAAAATACCATCTTGTACACATTAGTGCCTATGCCTAGGGTGTTCTAAAAAGCTAATGTTTTTTTTTATCACGCACCCCCTTAACTTGTTCCATGTGGTGAAAAAATAAATGCTAATTAAAAAAAAGTTTAAAACGCATTCACGGTACCTTAGACAGCCCTGAAATGATTAAAACTATTAATTAACCTTAATTTACGTAAAAATAATCAGTGTTTAGCAGGAAATACAACTGATAGTACCAGACGCCGACCAAAAATAACTTGACCCAATGAGAACAAAAATGCTATCCCTAAATGTGGAAAACTACCCTTTATAGGGGTTCACATATCAAATTGTGCAACTTTAAAATTTTATACGTACAGTCGAACTTGAATTTCAGCAAACTTGATTTATGCGTTCCGAGAATTGACGCCGCGCGGCTGTTTTGGATGTCTGGTGGGATGTGCCGTGCTCACTGAAGCGTGAAAAAATAGTAGAATAGCGATAAAGCGCTGTACCCTAACGGCCTAGCTGGATAACTGTGTCACGTTGTGTTACATGGCGTCAGTTCACTATCAGTGTTCATACGGCCCTGATGTTTACGTTCGGAGAACCCCCATATGAGTCGAAGTTCAGAAATAAAACCTTGCACAAATTCAAGTTCGACTGTAATTCTTTGAATATTTTAGTACTTAAATGTCTTGCTACTGTACAGGGTGTCCCAGACTCAAGTTTCTTGACTTATATGGCTGTATAAACCTTAAAAAAAAATAAACCTAAAATTCCTTTTCCAAAAATGAGTTGAAGTTTTAGTTTTTGAGTTATTAAATATTTAAGCTGGACCAGTCACGAGCGAAGTATAAACAGCCGTGCGTACGTGAGCGGGAGTCCAACGTAGTGTAGTGACTACTGTTCTTCCCACGCTAACCTCACCTTTGCGCTCGCTTCAATAACACTACGTTGGACTACCGCTCACGTACGCAGGGCTGTTATACCTCCTGATTGGTCCAGCTTACATATTTAATAACTCAAAAACTAAAACTTCAACCGATTTTTGGAAAAGGAATTTTAGATTTATTTTTTTAACGTTTATACAGCCATATAGGTCCGCACACTTGAGTCTGAGACACCCTGTAAAGGAAAGTGGAAAATATGATATTGAAAATTGTAACTCCTGTAAAACTGTAAAGGCTAGTTTTTCACGATTAGGGGTAGTATTTTGGATCTTATAATTTTTTTCCCCCAGCGTCTGAGGAAGTTAATTAATTATTAATTACGGAAATTATTGTTGATTAATAGCTTTAATCATTTTGTGGCGGCTGAGGCCTCAGGACCACGATTCAAACTTTTTTTTTAATAAAACAAACATTCGCATTTATTTTTTCACCAAATGGAACAAGTTTAGGAGGTGCTTGATAAAAACAAGAAACATTGTGTATTTTTAGGACACCATAATACACACCGTGGTGAGGGTTCTAAAAAATACAGCGTGTTACAACATTTTTGAAACACGAAAACAAATGAAAGCACAATTAAAATTTAGTTTTGATTTAGCACTTTATAGTGGTTAAATTATTGTTTGTTTGATTATAAATAATATTCAAAGGTATGCGGATGTCGAAAAGTGTGGCGTTTCTTAATCACATTTAAATTGCTATAAAAAGACAAAGTATATATTTAAACTCAACCTGGCAGGACGTAATTATTAGGTGAACTTTA
This sequence comes from Andricus curvator, assembly GCA_932195095.1. Lineage (NCBI taxonomy): Eukaryota > Metazoa > Arthropoda > Insecta > Hymenoptera > Cynipidae > Andricus > Andricus curvator. The sequence continues at coordinate 930,552 of CAKNYM010053388.1, forward strand.
CATTTTTTATTTTATTACTCTATAATATCGATCTATCGCCAACGACGATACCACGCTGAAAACACCAGTTCTCGTAAGATAACTGAAGTTAAGCATTGTTGGGCGCGGTTAGTACTTGGATGGGTGACCGTTCAGGAATACTGCGTGCTGTTGGCCCGTCCTGGGTGTGCTGGGCCCAGATTGGTAGTAAATATCCACCTAGAAACACTACCTGAATCGGGTAGTGAGGCAATGAACTTTCGAGTTCGAACTGCTGATCAATGTATGTATGTATTACTCTATAATAAAATTGAAAGGGGAATATTCTGCAAAAACTATTTTTGAAGTGAACGTAAAAATCTGATATTTTGCACAAGTTTAACATTTTTTAACGTAAAAATTACTTTGCGTAAAATATTAAAACTTAACACGAGTAAGTTTGGTACCATTTTGCATATGAAGTCATCAAATATTTTCCAATAATAATAATAACATTTCAGAAGCTTGTAACTTCTTCCTGGCACCTTTGGTCCCAAGAAATCTGAGGCTTGTTAACTAAATTCCACTATTATCTATTCACTATGCAAAGGAGAAGGTGTTTTGTTTTTGTTTTTAGAATAATTAAGTTTACAATTGAATGGTATGTAGGTTATTTTTTAAAATGTTAGGATATGAATTGAATTTAGCAGAACAATTATTTTCGAATTAAACATTTAAAAACGAATTATTTTCAAATAAAAAATTAAAAAGTGAATAATTTTTGAATCAAGAATTCAAACAGATTCAAAATTATTGAAATATTTTTAAATAATCATTGTTCTGGTAATTTCAGGTCATATCAATACCTATTAAAAATAACCTTTATACTCATATTTATTTATATTTAATGAAGGTTATATTATCAAAGAAATTATTTAGTGACAAATATTTGGTGGTTTCAAATGCAAAATGGTACCTCTCAAAATTACTCGTGGTAAGTTTTAACATTTTACGCAAGGCATTTTTTACGTTAAAAAATCTTTGAAGTGTACAAAATGATAGATTTTTACGTTCACTTCAAAAACAGTTTTTTCCCATATTATTTCCTTTTAAGTTTCATTATATAGTGATAAAATAAAATAAATAAAGTTCACTCCATCATTATTACGTTGTCGCCAGGTTCAATTTAAGTACTACATATGTATATACTTTGTCTGCTGGAAGCCATTTAAGTGTTTGTGAGATTTTTCGCACTCGTGCACTTTTGAATATTATTTGAAATCAAACCAACAATAATTTATCCACTATAAAGTGGTCAATAAACTCTAATAGCATATTTTACTGGTATACACCAGTTATTCTTTCAATGTAAGAATTTTTTGATTTTTTTCACAATAAAAGTTTTAAAAAGTTACATTGCACCGTTTTTTCGAACACCTCGATGAGGTCCTGTAGGAAAAACTGACACTGGACAAGCATGTTAGAATTATTTTTGACGTTTATGAAATTTACTTTTTTTTCGGCTTTCAGACGGCTTTTCCGTAACGTTAGCACGGAACGAAGTGGAAACGGGGTTTTCTTATGGAAAATTCCCTAACTGTAGACAGTTTGGAAAAATTTGGTAAATGTTACCGAAAATGCCTGTATTTTTTTAATAACTGATAATTCTGTCAACTATGCAGAAAATTCAATAATCTTTACAGAAAAGCTATGCTGTCCCTATTTTAACTAAAAATCCTGTAAGGTAGGAAGAATATTTTTCTGCGTCCATTGAAAACTTTTACATAATCTGTATAATATTTCTGATTTCCTTGAGATCTTCTAAAATTAGTTAAAATCTATTAAAAAAATCTCGTGAAATCTCTTGAAATCCTTTCTAGGCCATAAAATCTTTAACGATTCTTGAAAATCCCTTGAAATATTTTTTGAATCACTTTAAATCCTTAGAAAATCTGTGAAATCACTTGAAATGTTAAAAATTTACTTAAAATACATTTTGGAAGTGTTATGAAATTTGTTGAAATCTTTTTAAATCCCTTAAAATCCCATGTATACCATTAAGCCATTTCCCTTTCAGGGTAGGCGTGACACTACCCGATTCGGGTAGTGTTTCTAGGTGGATAGTTTCTTGTAGTAAATAACTAGAAGTGTGGGCTCACCACGCCCACGATGTGCCAACAGCACTCAGTTTTCTCGAATGGTCACCCATCCAAGTACTAACCGCGCCCAACGCTGCCTAACTTCAGTGATCTGACGAGAACTAGTTTTTTCAGCGTGGTATGGCTGTTGGCCATAAGATTATGAACTCTGTTAAATTGGTTTAAAATCCCTTGAAATGCTTGGAAAATCCTTGAAACCACTTGAAGTATTTCGAAATACTGCGCAAACGTCGTAATACCGAGTCTACGCACTCAAAATTTGTATGATCAACCCCTTTGGTATTACATAGTTAACGGGAATGAATAATTTAGAAAAAATGAAATTAAGTTTCATACCCTTATTAAAGTAGATAATTTAAGATCTGTATCCTGAAAGAATAATGAAATATTTTGCCACCATAATGAGCACAAGTTAAACAGATGCTTTAAACAGATTGTAAGTTAGCAGCGAATTTCATTTTTAAATTTTAAATGTAATAAATGAAGCAATCTGAACTTACACCACTTTTTTTAGATAGACTAGCATCATTAATCGCGTGTGGAGTTTTCCGGTTTGAGGGAAAAAATAATAATTTTTAATATAAAATAAAAATTCCGAATTACGAGTACTATTCATATTTTAGGTTTACTTTATTATTTGTTTTGGATAAATTTCCGAAAAGTACTTACCTCTGATTTACTTGAAACTTTGTACACCGATGTATTTGACTCGCTGATTACGAGCATGTTACTGAATATACTTGCAAATTTGATTTTCAAGGTCAAAACCCCACAAAAAAAAATATAAAATTTATGTTTTCATTATTTTCTGAGAAAAAAAAAAGAAAATGTTGGTACAAAGTATAGAATTGCTTCAAATGGGACTTGTGTCACTCTTGTTCACCACAAGACGTTGGAAAGGAGAAGGTAAGTGACCTACGTTCTTTCTGTGACCAGTCACAGGGGTGTTTTCCCGCACCACACGAGACGATGAAAAAGGGTACGGTTTTAATCAACATTATTTACGTGACTAGTCACAGGGGTGCCTTCTCCCCATGAGATATTGGAAAGGGGAAGGTATGTGACCTACATTATTAAACATTTATGAATTTTCAACTAAAATGATGAATCTTCAACTCGAATAGTGGAATCTTAAACCAAAAAGATGAATTTTCAACTAAAACAATGAATCTTCGTCTGAAATAATTGAATTTTGGAATATTAAATTGAAATAAGTTGAATTTTCAGTTAAAAAAATTACTTTCCACAAAAAAAACTAGCTTTCAACAAAAAAAAAAAACGAAATAACTTTCAAAAAAATACTTAAATTTTCAAACAAAGTGATGAATTTTCGACTAAAATTGTAAATCTTTAACTGGAATTGTTGAATTTTAAAACAAAAAGATGAATTTTCAATTAAAATGATGAATCTTGAACTAGAATAGTTGTATTTTTGACCAAAGAGATGCATTTTCAACCAAAAAGATTAATTTCTATCAAAAAAGATGAATTTTCAACTAAAAAAGATCATTTTTTAACCAAAGAGATAAATTTTTAAATAAAATAATGTAATATTAAACTGGAATAATAGTTACATTTTCAGTTCAAATAAATAATAATTTTCACCAAAAAATGAAACAAATTTTCAACAAAATACTTAAATTTTCGGCAATTTAATTTTCAACAAAAGAGTTTCACTTGCAACCAAGTAATTTTATTTCCAACTTAAAAGGTGAATTTTCAACTAAAATGATGAATATTGAACTAGAATACTTGAATTTTTCGCTGAAAAGAAGAATTTTTAAACAAAAAGATAAACTTACAAAGAAAAAGTTAATTTTCTACAAAAAAAAAATCTATTTTAACAAAATATATGGATTTACAACGAAATAGTTCAATTTTCAATTAAAAAAGCCAAATTTTCATTCAAATTGTTGAATTTTATACCAAGAAGATGCATTTTTAACAATAACGATTAATTTCCTACCAAAAAGGCGAATTTTTCACAAAGTACATACATTTTTAAATAGCTAGTTTAATTTTTCAATGAAAAATATCAATTTTCAAACAAATTGTTGAATTTTCATCCAAAAAGATACATTTTCAACAAAAAATAGAATGGTTAAATTTTCTGTTTAAAATCTAATTCTCAACAAAAAAAAAACGGATTTTCAGCAAAATAGTTCAATTTTCTACTGGAATAGTTAAATTTTTAGTTTAAAAAATTGATTTTCAACAAAGTAGTTACATTTTCAACCAGAAATGAATTTTATTAAATTTTTAGTAAATAAATCCGTAATCTAATAACACACATTCATATGCCCTGCAACTGTATATAAAGCAGAAATCACTTTTCTAAATTGAACAAAATTAATGAAATAATGGAAACTTGAATTTTTCTGCGGTCAGAAGTGAAATTCCCCGGTTTTTAATTGAATTCGCGGTTATTTCCCGTTTTTTTCCTCGGTCAATAAAGTTCCCGGTCATTTCCCGCTCCACACGAGTCGTTGAAAAAGAGTAGGGTATTGACCAAAATTATTTATGTGACTAGTCACAGGGTGCCTTCCGCCCCCCCCCCCCACGTGACGTTCGTAAAGGGTAGAGGTTCGCACAACATTATTTCTGTGACTAGTCACAGGGGTGCCTTCCAACCCTCCGTGCCAAAAAAAAATATCAAAAAAATAATTACATTTGCAATCAAATAAGATGAATTTTGAACTAAAATGATGAATCATCAACCAAAGAAGTGATTTTCAACCAAAAATGATGAATTCTGTACGAAAAATATGATAGTTAATATTAAAACTAAAAGTACTTTAATTTTAAATAAAAAAGAGTTGAATTTATACAAAAAGATGAATTTTAAACAAACGAGTTGAACCGTCAACCAAAAAATATTTTTATTTTAAGCCAAACAGTTGCGAGTTCATTTAAAAAAGATTACATTTCTATACCATAAGAGATGAATTTAAAATGACGAATTTTGAAATCAAAATGACGAATTTTCAACAAAATGTTGAATTTTCAACCAAAACAAATTTTTCAGATAAAGAAGAAAAAAATCTTAGGCAAATTATAATTTGAAGGGAAAAATCATTTTTAATACAAAAGAAAATTGATGTATTTTGCAAGTTTCTTTTTTTATTTGCTTTAAGGTTATATATTTATCATTTTTCTAGGTTTCTCGGAAAAAATCGACAAGTTTTTTGAAGATTTCAGATATGGCGAAAAAGTATCTGGAAAATTTCTGAAAATTTTTTTTTTCGTTTTTCAGGATTTTACAAACTTTTGGAAAAAACTTGAGATAGTGGGAAAGATAATTAGGACTTTTTGTTGCCTGGATTTAAAAGTACTTTTTTGAGAATTTTTAAAATCTTTGGTAATATTTTGAAATCTTTTTGGATTTTCTTTTAAAAATAGGATTTTAAAGTAAAGAATCACTTTAATTATTGCCAAGAATTTTAGGAATTTTTATTATTATTTTGAAACCTTTCAAAATCTTTTTAAAGAACTTCAGAATTTTACTTCGAAATTTTCAAAAATATACATTTTGTTTTAAGTTTGTAAATTTTTTTTTAAATTTCATATTACTTTTTATATTGATTAAAAACTTCTAAATATCTTTTAAAAAGATTCGAACTTTTCCTACAATTTTGAAAAAATGCTGCAACATGGAAAAAATTGCCTTAAAATTGTCCAGATTCTTTTTTGACTATTTTGGAAATCTTTTGGAATGTTTTGAATTCTTTTTAAATATTCTATTAAAATAAATTTTTTTAAATAAAAAATCATTGTAAAGTTTCCCAGAAATTTTAAGAACAAAATGTTACTATCATAAAGCCTTTAAAAATTCTTAAAAAGCTTCGAATTTTTACTTCAATATCTTAAGATATCTACATTTTGTTTAAAATTATATAAAAATCTTTTCAAATTAAATTTTTTTTTGAATATTTACAAATCTTCTAAAATTTCGAAACATCTTTTAAAGTAATTCTAAGTTTTTCTCCAATTTTTTAAAATACAAAAATTAAAAAAAATATATATATATTTGAAATCTTCGAAGCTGAAAATTAATCTTTTTAAATGAAATCTATATAAATTAAGATGTTCTAAGTTTGACTTTGTAATTTCACTGTTCTCACCTCTTTCAAAGCGTGAAAAAGTTTGCAAATTATAGTGTGGTAGCAAAATTAAAAAATTTATTTCCCAATATTAAAAAACCATTACAATTAAAATTGTCTCTTTCATTAATAATATTTAGAAACATTCAGAAGTAACTTTTATCATTGAATAATATAATTGCTCATATGGAAATTTTGATTTACTAAATTGATGGCGCAGAAAATTGTTAATCTTTATTAATAGATAAATACATACATATAACCTCATTTAATATCGTCAATGAGTTATGAATAGAATCCTTCTGTCATTTTTAAAACATTTGGTCTAAACGTTAAGAGCAAAATATTATTATCAAATTATCACTTACAATTTAAATTTTCTCTTTTAGAAATAAATTTTTATAATTAAAATTCCTCATTTAAAAATTGCGATTTACAAATATTTCAAAAATTCAAAAGAACAATCTGAAAACAGCCACTGAAATTCATATTCACGCAGTATGCAACCAATCAGGTATTCAACAATAACGAATGCGAGATTTTCGAGAATTATTTCGTTCCACCTATTTCTCTGGATATGATTGTTTGTTTGAAACTAATCTTTCACTGTCTTGAAAGAAAGACCAAAACTTGTAATTAAAAAAAGAGTACACTCAACTCCCGCTATAAGACTAACGCATTGAGAGTGCCACCCTCGAGCTGTTTGTCACGCTTGACTGAGCACATCCTCTCTTTCGGCTCCACGGCTCCTCTTATCACGAAACTGCGGGGGCTATCAGTTCTCGGAATTGCGTAAATCGAGGGGTCCTATACGGGAGTTGAGTGTTATTATTATTTTCAAAAATAATGTAAAAATTGTTTTCAAATGTTCATATTTTATGGAAAGTACGAATAAATAAAGCGTATATATTGCCATTTGGGGTTGAAAGCTCTTATTTGTGGCGGGTCTCTAAATGTTTATTTAACGTTTAAATTCAGCTAGGCTTATGTGTGTATGAGTGTGCGTAGTTTAACAGTAAACAGTACTGTTTCGCAAAGCGTGGTTCAGCATGCGGTGATGTGCAACAATACGAGTACAGCACATGAGGGTATGTTTGCTGGTTGTCACGGGGGATGGAGTAGTAAACACAGGTTCATCCCCTTGTGCATCTACCACCCTCAATCGTACTGGCGACGTTGCCAGTGTCACCAAACTGGTCGAACCTGTTAGTATCTTCATTCTGATTCTTCCTCTTCAGAAATTGACCACTGACTGAGTAACTGGCCAGCCATTCAAAGTCTCAGAAACCCGACATGACAAATTCCTTAGGGGCTTTTCAAAAACTACCTCACGCTTTTTTGAACAATTTTTATACTCCTCCACTTTTTCGTCACAGATCATGACACAAAGCTTCAACTCATCATAGTGACTCACGAACACAAACAACCTGCACCCCCTCCCTTTTTTAAGCAAAAATTTGTTCTTCGATTTCATTTTATACGGGCCTAAAATAAAATTCAAAATATACAGACATAATATTTTAACAGACTTCACAACCAAAAATACTAGCTCTCAAAACAGGGGAAATAGGATGATTTTTCACAAAAATAAGGGAACAGGTTTTTTTAAGTAAAATTAATATATAGGTACCATATAGAATTCAATGTAAAACACTGACGATTTTAAGTCGAACAATATTCCATTTTTAAGAAAATAGTTAAATCTTCAACGAAAAAGGAATTAATTGTCTACCAAAAGAGATGAATTTTCAACAAAAGAGATGAGTTTCCAAGCCAAAAAGTCGAATTTTTTATATAACAGTTGACTTTCAAACCCGAAAAGATGAATTTTCAACCAAATAGTTGAACTTTTAACAAACAAAAAATTGATTTTAGACTAAACAGTTGCATTCACAACCAAATAGTTGAACTTTCAAGCAAAAGAGACGATTTTTTAATTAAATAATTGAATTTGCAACCTTCAAAAAATAATTTTCAACCTAATGCTGAATAGACAAAAAAAGAAAAATTAACTTCAACCACAAACAGTTTACATTTTTAACCCAATAGTTGAATCTTCAAGCCAACTAAAATTATGAATTTTAAAAAGATGTAAAGGTTTGTAGATTGCTGGTCCAGATGAAATTTATTACAACAGATACATTTTTCAGAAAAGATTATTCAGTCATCAGAGAAAAGAATTTAACCAAATTGTTAAATTTTCATACCAAAAAGGCGAATTTTCTAGAAAAACACTTGAATATTCAACCAAAAAATTAATTTTCAACCAAAAAGTTAATTTCTAAATAAATAGTTGAAATTTTTACGAAAATAATAGAATATTTGACCCAAAAAGACGAATTTTCAACAAAAAACTTAATTTTCAAGCAAACAGTCGAAGTTTTATAACTAAAAACGATCAGTTTTTAACTAAAAATTGAATATTTTAACTTACAGTTAAAAAAATAGAATTTCAACAAAGCTGATTTTCAACATAACAGTTAAATTGTCAACCAAAGAGATGCATCTTCAACTAACAAAATGACATTTCAATAAAGTACTTTAACTGTCAACCAAGTGGTTGAATTTTCAATTCGGAAGATTAATTTTTCACGAAAAAAGACGAATTAAAAAAAATAATACATGAATTTTCCACCAAATTTTTGAAATTTCAACTAAAAACGATCAATTTTCAACCAATAATCGAATAGTTAAATTTACGGTTATTGACATATTTTACATTAAAACAAGAATTTTCAACAAAATAGTTAAATTTTCAATCAATAAGATGAATGTGTAACAAAGTACTTGAAATTTCAAGTTTTAAACAAGTACTTGAATTTTCAACAAAAAAAGATGAATTCTCAATGAAAAATTTATTAGTTGAATTTTCAACTAAAAACAATCAATTTTCAGCCGAAACTCGCATAGTTACATATTTAGTTAAAAAACATCACGTGCGTCCTAAACTACGACCCAAGACAGATTTATGTGTAAACATCTTCGGTGAACGTTAACTGAAATTAAAATCTTACATAAGGCAAATAATAACTCACGCACATGTAGGAGTATAAAAATTTATTTTCTTTTATATGTAATGTCGTGCAAAAGTTTCTGGACATCTATTTTCCAATAGGTTGAACAAGCACCCTAGTTTTAATAATAATAAACTGTAGACTTTGTCTCAATTATTGCATGAAAGGTGATAAAAGTACCCGTTTTATGGGCATAAATGAAAGCCAGTATGTGTTAATTTCATTAGAAGTTGTTTGAAAAAACGTCAAATGTTAATGTTTCCGGAAAATATCAATAAATTCGGAAATAATCATTTTTTTATTGTTTTTGGGCTAATTTTAAAGATAATTTCCTGCAAGTCTGTTAGAATACTGTTCTATTAATTTGTTTTAATTCAGTTATGAAAACCTGACTTTATATCAATATTGATAAGTTCTTTAAATTAATCAGGGTGCTGACTGTAAACTTTAAAATTTCCATTGTTTCATCTTTTTTTAATTTTTAATTTGTAAATTACATTTCTCAAGTTAGATTTCTCAAGAAACAAATTACAATCGCTGAATTGTACTGTTTTTAAGTTAAAATTGTTTGAAAATGATTAATTTTTAACACTTACAAATTTCTTGATTGATTGTTTAAACTATTTTAGTTCTTAAAACGCAGTCCCTTCCAGGAGCTTTGTTTATAAAATACTGATGCGGGCCGATATGATTTCTCTGAAAGAACTCTGGAGACGCTTTGAGGTTCGCTATGTTTGTTATAATAAATTTAAAATAAGAAAGTAAAAATTAAATATTCAAAAATAAACAAATTGAAATTGAATTATTTTTAATAAAATAAGACTCGAATCATTAAAATTTCAGGGTGCTGAATTTAAACTTAAAAATTTTCATTGTTTCATTTTTAAACATTTTTAATTTATAAGTGACATTTCTGAAAATTATATTTCATGAAGAAGAATAATAAAAATTGAAATTTCATTATGGAAAATTAATTATTATGATACTTATCATTATTATTACACATCTAAGTACTCAAACATTATAAGAAAAATATTGAAAATTGTTTCTTTTTTTCAAATTAGACACAGCATATTTTCCTCCTTCTTATACTTTAAATACTTGGCGGGAATTCTAAAAACATAATGAAAAAGAAACCGAAAACATGCAAAATAGCAGCTTTCTAATGAATTTATACTACTAACTGTATTTCTTGTGTTTTTTCAAAATGAATTATTTTTAATCGATAAATGACGAGTTTCTAAGAATTTTGTAAATAATTTACAATTGTTTAAACAATTATTATTCGCTCCAAAAATATATTTTTCTCTGTAAGACTGTAAGTCGTGGAAAATTATTATTTTCAAGATATACATTCCAGAGAATAATAACTTGTTACAATTTGAGAGAGAAAAGATTGTTTAAACAAATGTAAATTGTTTAAATAATGACCAATTATGTAAAAAAGCAACATATTTTTCGAGAGAGAGAGAGAGAGAGAGAGAGAGAGGGGTGGGAGAGACTGAGGGGTTCCTTTCGGTGGGTGAAGAGAAGACACAACGCACGTGTCAGAGGCTTGCGTTACACTTTCCAGCCATGGTTTCATTTGAATCAGGCGCGACTCCCCATATCGAGGTTTAAGATGTTTACACATCAAAAACTAATTTTGAACCAAAAAAAAAAAAATAGTTTTCAATAAAAAAAGTTCAATCTGATTGGGTTCCAATAATCCAGTTCGCGTTTAAGCCCCGCCCCCCTTTTGGCATGAATCGTCGCTAAACATTCCGCTCCCCCTGTCCGTATGCTGTTGTTTTTGAATGACCCCGGCTTAGGTGTAATCTACAAATTACCCAACATTTTTTAAGGCGTCCCGAAAATATTTCAGTTATGTGTATCAGGGCGAAGTGAAAATGGCGAAAATAATTGAATCATTTGAGCAGAACAAAAAAAAGTTGTGGTCCCACCCGAAATATTACACAGTAAAAAAGTTTTTTCCAGGTACAACGTAAGGGGCGAGAATTTTTTAAGTCACACACTCCCCTTCCCCTCCAATTAAATTTCTTATCTTTTCAATCCTTTTAAATTTTGGGATTCATTTTTTTGTTATATCAGGAGTAGGGGGGGGGGCAGGAAAGTGGTAGCGGTGAGCTGGAACTCACCCCTCGCTCCTTCACCCCCCCCCCTTCGATTTAACCCTCTTACACCCGTCTTTTATTTTTTGGTGTGTCTATACGTGTACCGAAAAAATACGCAGCTTCAACCGAAATTTCGGTACCAATAGCCCCTTTTCCAGGTCCCACTATTCGTACCGAAATTTTGGTACCCGTAGCCACGGCCTTTTGGTATACAATTGTACGTTTTATATTAAGGGGGTACTGGAAAAAAGTGATTTGTAACTCCGCTCTCGCCATTAACCCCCCCCCCCCCCCCCCCACCCGCCGCTTCTTAAATACCCCCTCTCTTAATCAAATTCTTTTACTTTTAGAATACATTTTTTCATTTTATATATTAACCAAAAGTTTCGATTTCCAGTTTAGTGGACGCTAAGAGTGATATAACAGATTCAAAAACATTTAAACAATTGTATTTATACTTAGGATTTTAGTAAAAATATAGGCCGTGGCTACGTGTACCGAAATTTCGGTACGAATAGCCGGACTTTTGTGTAGACACACCCATATTTGTACCGAAATTTCGGTACACGCAGACACTTCCAAAAATATATTCGAAAAGTCAAAGAGTTGCAATTCTAGAAAATTATTTTAAAAAAGAATTGTTATATTGTTTAAAACTTCTACTAAAATTGTGCAACAAAGTTAAAAGTTTAAGGGTCTTACAAATCTTAAAAAATGCTCAAACATTTAATTTAATTTAAAAAAGATGAAAATCGTTCTTGTTTATTTACATTGTACTAAAGGCACAGATGATTGACAAATTGTCATCAAAACTCATCTAACCGGATCTACGATCCGTTGAAACATCCTGTGGTTGAGGCAGGCAAAAAAGTCAGGCTCTGCAAGCTAAAAAGTGAAACGGATGAAAAAATGAAGGAAAGAGTGATTTTGCAAGGCAAAGAACTGGTTAAACAGGTTATCGGTTTATAGCCGCCGTAAAGCGATTTTAAATTTCGCGGCACATGCCCATGCATTCCATGCCTGCGGTTTTCTTTCTCTCTTTTGCAGTCGTAATGCCAAGACCGCGATTCGCTCTCTTCCAACCAATGGGAAACTCTTCCCAACATCGATCGAATAAAAGACTTGAAATGAAAGAAAAAAAAAAAAAAAAAAAAAACGAATTCATGCCAAAATTGATTCTAAAAAAAGGCTTTCATTAGCTAAACTTCATTCTACGATTTTATCAACAGTTTACTATTTAACTTATCCAGTTTATTCAGAAGATATTTAAATCAGTTGTATATAATGTTATACTAAAATATGAAAAAGATATTTAACATTTATTCTGAGATAGTAGATAGCAAACTTGGACAGTGAACTTGTGAGAACGCAATCTCTGTAATACCACGTAATTGAAGCCCACAGCGTATCATTGCCATGAGCAATTACATCGCAATTGTAACTCTTATGTATATGAAAATCGTGCAGATGAGATGCTTCTCTGCCCTTGATGTGAGTAATTTGGAGAGAAAATTGTCTTATCACTGCGTAATTCTTCAAAAATTGATCACTGTGGTACTTTTGCCAATTTCAGTTTGTGAGCTGTAATTATACCTATGTTTTTCAGATTGAATAGAAAATTTCTCTTAACTAGGTTTTAAACTATAAAACGTTTTCTTCTTCAATCTCCGCATCCATCGAAAAGATCTTCAGTCCCAAGATTCTTCTTTCAGCTCTAGGTGGCGCAATGAAAAATGCCCGTGTTATAGTACATATTTTATTTTCAACTTAGGAACTGAAATGCCCATATACGTAATAAAAAATATTTATGTAGCAATAATAATAAACGGCATCAATTATTACCTTTAGAGTAGGAAAAAACACAGGTTACGCTAAAATCACGACTAAATTTCATAGCAAAAAGGAAGAAAACTCGCAAACGAGAAGAAGAGGATAACTGGAAAGGAATAAAGTTTTCTTTTCATTATTTCTTAATTTTTGTCATCACAAGCATCCTCCTCTGGCGGAAAAACTCTCGATCTCATTCGTACTCACATTCGCTTTATCACTCGCGTGCTAAAATATTTCGACATTTAAAAACAACGCTGCTTCAACAGAACAAAAAATATTACAAAAAATATTACATAAAATATTCCACGTGGGATTTGCACTTTTATCAGTATAGTAATTATCGTGTAACCCTTTATCGCGTATTCGTGGGTTTCATCGAGGAAGAAAAAAATCGAAAGCAAGGAAAGACGCTTGACGCGCGATTTTAAGTTCCAGCTAAGCACTTTTTTATGGCACGTAAATCTTACAAGCCTTGTCTTCATCAGAAAGAAAACGGAAACTCTGTTCATATTTTCCCCACCAGCATTTTATTATTAGCTACTGTTCCAGCTCACTGCGCAAAACAATTTTATCTATGACAATTACGTTATCCATCCAGTTTTTGCGAAAGAGCCATACAATCTTTAAAAGAAATAAGAAATTTGGAGGAGGACGATCGTTCGAGCCATCATGTGCACTCCATTGGCATCCTTCTCCAAAACTTTAACGACTACTTCGAAGGAATTTGACTTTTTGGAAAGCTTACTTACATACGATCGCTCAAAAATTCGATGAAATTTTTCTAAAAAAGAAAATTACAAAAATACGCTCAGAACAGCCATACAAAGATTGCCACGTTTCTTAAAATAATTATCTTAACGCTAATTTCAACATCGCAGATGCCAATGGAGAGCCCTTTCGTTCAGCAAATCCTTATTAAAATCAACTTTTACTGCGCTTTTTCCAGTCTCACAAGAACTTGAATTGCGTTTAACTAATTCTTGAAAGACTTCGATATATAAATTTCAATTTTCTACATAGTGGTCCGATGAGACCGTACTCGCTCGCGTACGTCTTAGGTATATAGATAGTTTTGAATCGCCTCGTATTTATTTTTGATCAAGAACATCCTAACACGACATTCTAGTAATATGTCTACGATTTAACATGGATATACGAGCGTCTGCCGAAACACGGTGGCCCTCGACTCATTTTAAGGACTATCTTTATTCGTCGTGTGTGATGAAGAAAACACAAACAACTGTATTCAATTTTTTGAGCAAAGCTTCGCATTCGTTAGACTAACCTCTCTCTGGAGTACACGTTTTCAAATACAATTGTCAATTGACAGATCAGCTCCTAGAAAGAAATTAATCTACAAACTACAAAACCTTTCGCCTTTCTGAATCGATACCTTCATGTTAAAACGACCACTCTGACGTTGGTCGTCTAAATTAACCACTGCTTTTTGAGTTGAGCAGATATGTTTAGTAATTATTACTCTCTGGTTTAGTATATTATTTAGAATTATTTTTAATTACTTCGAGTTCTTTGTATTCTTTTGAATTTTTCTGAATTGCATCAAGGGAAGGATGAAATGCATCAAGGGAAGGATGATTTTTGAAATTTTAAGACAAACTCCATTCCTATTGTACAGATTCTGAAGATTCTTGTGGTGCCCCCCCCCCCCCGCCCCCCTCTTACGTAAGATTTTATATTTTTTCACTGAATATATCAATTATTTTCACTTTAACGAGATTTCAGAAGATTTCAGGGAATTTCAAAAGATTTCAAGAGATATAAATACTTTGGTATACCAAAGTATTTTCACGAATTTGAAGGATTTCATGGAAATTTAATGGGATTTCGAAGATTTTAAAGGACTTTGGGATATTTAACGGGGTTTTGATGATTTCGCGGGATTTTAAGAGATTTCAAAACATTGCAAAGCCTATCCATGGATTTGAGGAGATTTTGTAAGATTTCAAAGCATTTAAGGGAATTTCAACGGATTTCCGAATATTATAAATGATTTTAAGGTATTTCAAGACATTCGAATAGATTCCCAAGGATTTTCAAGATTTCAATGAATTTGAAGGGATTTCAAAGATTTAAAGGGATTATGAAGATTTAAAGGGATCTCGTAATATTTCGAAATATTTCACGGAATTTTAAGGATTTTAACCAATTTTAAGATTTTGAGGATTTCAAAAGATTTCACGGAATCTCTAAAAAAACCAAGGGATTTCCACATTTTTTTAAGGATTTCAAGGGATTTCCAAGGAGCTCAATTGTTTTAAAGAGATTTTAAGAGATTATTAACGATATCCACATAATGCATAGGATTTCAATGAATATTCACATTATTTAAAAAATGTTAAGGGATTTACAATATTTTGAAGAGAATTCACGGAATTTCTAAGGATTGCAATGTTTCTTAATGAAGAAATAATAAAGCAAATGATGACACAATGTGTATAATATCTCGGATAATTCAAGGATGATAAAAGAATTTAAAAGAAATTTAGAGAGTTTAAAACCATTTCAAGCCATTCAAAAGAATTCGAAAGAATACAAAGAACTCAAAAGAATTGAAAGCAAATTTAAAGGAATTCTAAATAATATATGAATTATTATTACTAAACCTATTTGCAAAAAGGAGAGTGGTCGTTTTAGACATTACATTTCGAGAGAGGTTCCTTGAACATCGAGGTATCGAAATCTTTGGAATAAATGAACTGATCTGGATACGGAAACAGATATGATAAATCGTGCTTACGTAATAATTATAATTTTTCGTAGGAAGCAGTTCGAAGTCAGTTTTAAGGAAATAAGCGCATTTTTCGTTTAACAAAGTCTCTCAGTAGGTTCAAGCTAAAAGAAATCGCGAGATCGCACTTGAACGAAACGAAACGTTAGTACGACTCGTGTTTTAAAACCCAACTAGAAAACTCGTGTACGACGATCGCGGGCCACGAGGATCGGACGGCCTGTACACATACTAAACTTAATCTTTAGAGTAATATTTAAAGATAATTCTGCTGTTAACTAGCATATCGCTTACGTGATTATTTATGTACAGTATATACATCGCATTTTGCATCTATTACATCGTATGCGTGCACTTACGAACTGACTACAGATCGGTGTTTACGTGTTGTTTTGTGTATTGTGAAAATTGGCTAACTTACATGGTATATTAGGGTTTATGCGAGTCTCGCCATGCAAGATTTACTGTTAAACAGCAAAAATCACTCAAACCCGGCTATTCGTCGGCCATCCTCTTGCATATACAGATTCATTAATATACTCGTATTTATGTATATATCACATCGTACGTTGGAAAAAACCAGGCGGTCTAAAATTATAATTCGCTTTGAGATCCTTGAGTACTTGGGTCACTTTTTACAGAAATAAATAATTCAATAATTTAGTTTCGATTAGAGATTAAACAGTACAAAGTAGTCCAAAAATCACCCGTACTTTACGTGGAACGTAAGTCTTCAACTGTGATGCTATACTTTAAGCTGCTAAAATTAGTGTTGCCCTCTCGGACCTCTCGGTTTAAATAATAATAAAAAAATCACAATTTTAAAGGTCTACGCTCTTCCAGAAATGTTCCGTCAACTTTGAAAATCGACAAAGGGTGACCAAAGTAATCTAGGGCTTTAAGTTTTTCTCAAAATATGCCACAGATGCATTTAAGGTTCAGCACCTTAATTTTAAGTTTTCTAAAATAATTTTTCTCTATCAACCTCCTTAAATATAAACAATCAAAATCCTGTCTAAATTATCCTAAACAATTTCAGATGCATCTGTGGCTTCGTATCACAGGATTGCAGTAGAAAATCTAAACTCATCGCTGGCCGAATTAGTTCTTAATTTCAAGAGTTCTCGAATCAAGCAATCATGACAGAAACTAAAAAACTTGGAGCAATAGTAAAAACTGCATATAATACGACAAAATCAGTCTCAGATTAGTCAAATTGTTTTTATATTTCCTGCCGGACGGATGAATGGTGATTTATCACTATAAAAGAATTAAAAACATTTAAAAAAATGAACCCTTAACTATGTTTCGAATACTTGGTCTTTTCTAATTCTCTGCCAGGATTGCTTTAAAAGAAACGAGAATCTCTGATTTTCGGCAGAGCAGATTTTCGTTAACAAACAAAAGAAAAACAAAAAGAACACGAAATCATTCTGACAATATTCATATTCGTTCAAACTAGATGATTCCTCTTTCCAAATTTTCGCTTCTGGTAAGATACACGAATATGGACCAAACTCCACTTTTCATTTCATTAACCATTTCAACTAATTTATGTATATCTCTAAATGGAAATTAGACTAAATAAAAATGATAGCAAATTTCAATTTTGGGAATTTCACATGTAAAATTGGGAAATTTTCAAATTAGAAGAAACTAATTTGTAATTGTCAGTTGTCACTTTGAAAGGTGCTATCTCAGAACACGCTTATCGAATTTGGGATAATATATTATAGTATATTTACATGGGATTTTTAAACTTCTCGAGTTCACTACTCAAGATCCTATCAATATGCATGTTCCGAAATAGAACCTTTCAAACTGAAAACCGCGAAATATTCCCTAATGATTAGAGACTAATAAAGACGATGACAAATGGCAATTCGAAACATGAATGTCAAATGAAAAATCTCGAAAGTGTATTTTGGGTCTGATTGAAAGAGGAATCATCATATTATGACCATTCGATCTTTGACCGATAACCCTAATTGAGATCCCATCATCTACTTGGACGTCGGTACAGTGTTATGATGCTGTCCCGCCATCCCCAGTCTTGTTTGCGAAGAGGATGCCAGCAGTTCCTTGTAATAAGCGCTGAACTCTGGAGACAAAAATGATCCAGATCCTGCAGCTGATATCGGTGGAGGGAAGAATCCATTGTACAACGCTGGATAGTACATCGGGTCCAGTACAGGAAGGAACTTGCCAGGGTTATTCGGCAGTTGTGCGAGGAAGGCCGCATTATTTTGCGAAATAGCAGGAACGAATCCCGAGGGAATATTCGGCACACTGTGCCTCCTGGCTGCGTCACTCTGCTTTTGCGAGGTTTCCTGGACCATCAGCCCCATTGGCGACTTGTCTCCCTCACTAATCCTGCGCTGATGCTCCTTTGCAGCCTCCGCAGCTTTCGTCCTATCGACACCACTCTGGTGATTGCTCGACCTCGAGTAGGAAGATGCGTTGTTCAGCTGACTCAAGTTCGGGACATTTGGTATTACCTGATGCGTCGGTTTCCTGGGCGTGTACGGCGAAACAGGCTCACTCCTCACCGGGTACTTTCCATTCACCTGCTGCCTCCTCTGATTCGACATCGGACTGTGATTCCTATTGGGCGGACTCGGTAACTGAGGGGAGCTGGAATGCGATTTCTTGGGATTGACGAGCGTGATCTCGAGGTTGTTCGACGCCATCGTCCTGCTGTCGAGGACACCAGAATAGTTTTGAAAGTGGTCTTTCCTCGGAGAGTGAGACTCCAGATTCTTGTTTTTGTTGTGCGTGTTCCTTGCTTCCAGGTTAACAGGGTTAGGCCTTGGGACGACCGGTACTCGGACGATCTCCAAGCTAGGTCTGAAGAAGGTAGGCTTTTGGGTGAGATCAAGAACCCCGCCTGGTAAACTTTCGTTCCTCGGTGGAGGTTGAACAACAGGAGGAGGTGGATACTTCGGAGTGGTGAGAATGTCCTTAGGGTTTCCGTAGACCATCTTCTCGTTGTGTGCGAATATTGACCTCGACTGCGTCACCCTGGGAGGTACCACCCTTCCGTTAGGAACTGCGGGAGCGACGAATCTGTGGTTCGACGATGGCGACGTCGCAGCATTAGAAACAGCAGCGCTTGCATTAGCGTATAGTTGGATCAAACTGGTATTCGTATTCCCGAGGTTTATAACTCTATTGCTGAGAGCATTATTGCTGGGAGAGATGTTGTTATGCTGACTCGTAGGTTGCTTCGTCGGAGTTTGATGCCTCGATTGTTGATGAGAATTATGATTTTCATGGGAGGATGGAAGCATGTGTCCGATGTCGGGAGTTACAGTGACGGAGATGAGCTTCGGTATCGAGTTTGGTGTGACTGCTTGAGGCAAGGGCGAAGGAGACTTCTCTTCGGATCTGAGTGATGCAGGAGGCGTTGCGTTCGGTTGAATCACAGTGGCTCGAGTGTCCACAGCCGTGACTTCCAAACCGCCTTCCCGAAGGATCTCGAGTTTTTGCCTCTTGAAACTAGGAATTATAATTTTGTCCCTACTCGTGTCACTCTCGTTCTCGAGGTCGATTACCTCTGGAGATCTTGGTGGTATTATTGGTTTGTCGAGGAAGATTGGCTTCTCGTCGAAAAGAGGAATGTTTTCTTTTCCCTGCGCCAAAAGTGTAGTCTGCTTCGGGTCTAGCTTGATTTCTTTGATGTCCTTTTCAGGCGGAGGCGTTAACGTCACTACCGCGGAAGCATTCGATGTTACGGCGCTTACGGGTAGGTCCGGCGGCGGACTTGGTGGTGGTACTTGTTGTGATATTAAGGGACTATTGAGCTGTCTTTCCAAGACACTTTGACTACCGCCCGTGGGCGTCGTAGAAGGCGTACTACTAGGCGTAGACGACGAAATTGAGGAAGGTGGAGGACTTGGCAGTTGGCTAGCTTGCTGGCTGGCAGAAGGTGTATTGGCAATTATTGTGTTTAGAGATTTGAGGCGATCTGGTTTCACCCTTACACTCCGCAACGACGACGTCTTGCCACTTTCCATTCTGGGTTTCTCTCCAGGAAGATGCTGTAAGAGAAAAGGTTTTGATTAGATTTATGATCTTTTTTAATATTTGTATAAGAGTAAGAATCAACTGCTGCATTAAAAAATTGAATTACCGAGGTTGAAAGAATTGACTGTAAGGAAGGTGTGACAGTAGTAGAATTGGGTGTTCCACTCGGAGGTGTCGCTTCCCTTGGATAAACACTATCAGGTTCATCTTTGATTTCAATCGCCTCCTCTGATGAACTACTTGTTTTCGTTCTTCTCCCATGAGTTGGCCTAACTTTTGTCTCTTCACCCTTCTGACGCCTCTCGTACGGCAGCAGCAACCTGTAAATAGAAGACTCATGTAATTCTGACTAATTCTTCTGAACGGCTTTATAAATCTATAAATTAAATTATATTACCTTTCATAGTGCCTTCTTGTAATCGTTGCAGCACTCGTCGACGCCGTGTTTCCACCAATATCGTCGTATATCGACTTCCATAGTCGACCAGCACTCACTGAATCGTAACCACCCAACGTTTGTACTTTTGTATAAAAGAGGTATAGATCAACTGTAAAGAAGAAATTCGAATTAGTATCAAAGATCTGACATAGTTATGTCATAAAGGTTTTATTAGAATACTAGTCGCAGATCGACCTTATCTTAGCTTGAAATAATTTTGTCGAAATAAAGGAATAATCACTCACTTTGCCTATAACCCAACAAGGGCATTTTTCCTACAGGTGTGCCCCGTAAATTCATAAACTTCTGAATATCAGTCAAAAATTTTTTCTCTTCTACACTTGCTTTTCGCTCGCTTCGACGTACTCCAGCGGAAGTTGATCTACTGATGATGGAGTTCGTCGAGGAGGCTTTGGAAGTCGACGCAACTACGGAAGAGGCAACGGAAGCTTCACTTTCATTGCTGGATTCACCAGGAGAAACGCTACGCTTTTTCCGTTTTCTTCGAGGCCTTCCTTTTAATTTTGGGGCTGAAAACACAGTGGAAAATTAATCGGTTAATCAATCGGTACCTAAAGTTTCTCTAACTCTGATTGTTCTTCAGGAACTTACCTAAGTGATTGCAGAGCAGTTCGTGCGTTTCGAGATCTGGATAGTCGAATGTATCTCTACAAAAAAGGACCCTTGTGCCAGGATTGACGGTGAAACCACCTACAGCAGCCGCCACCGATGACCAGAGCCAGGATGCTTGCGATCCATCAAGTCTTCGAAGAAGGGCTCTGTACCTACAATATCTGGGATACGAGAGGACAACCACCTTCGTCTGTATGCTACCATCGAAGCGTTTCGTCGAATTGTGGTTGCTTTCGAATTCCTGTTGCTGCTTGTCGACGTCTGAAAAGTCGATGCCAGGATCCGTCAGTACCTGGGGTTGACCTAAGTCTTGTTTAATTGGACTGCTCTCGGGAGAAGATAACGGAGTAGGTGGATAAGACACCTCTCTTCCCCAGGACCACTCCAAAGACGGCGCCAACCACGTTACAAGATCGTGGACTCGCACAACCACCTTCTCTGATATCGTCAGTACCTCATCCTGAAACAGAAGACATTTTTTTAATTAATCACTGAATTCAATTCGATTATTATATATTATTTTTATCAGCTTTTATATCTTATTTTACTACTTATGTATTGTTTTACTAGTGAGTATCGCAGCATATTCACACTGATAGAAATGGTGACGTTGATTTAACCATACGATCGTAGGCTAAAAAATTACGAGTATATTTATAATATAATACGTGTAATTCAATCACAAAGAGTATGAAATGCACTTACTGAAATATGGCAAATACAACTTATTTATATTTGTGGTACAAAGCCTTAATACATGTGTTGCTATTATATGAAATGTGTAATTCTATAAACATTTACCTGAGCAAACTATTTTGAAAACGTTGTCGTTTAGCAATACCCTTTGAATGACTGATTTACCCGACTCGGTTTGTTTTGTTTACAACAGGCGCATCTCAATCGCGCGTGCGCGTCTGCCTTCATAAGCAACAAGAATCGGATAGCCAAAACAGACATCCTGTATGGCTGTATCTATACCAGCAATAAAATAGGGTTCATCTAATCATAAATATTGTTGTACCGCTTATTTATTTCTATCAGTGCATTGAAAGCTTTGCGGAATGATAACTATTTAAAAAATTCAGATATTTTAAATTTTACAATTCTTTCTGTGAACTTCAAAAAAGTGATTGTTATTATTGCCAAGATAGAGATTAGAGAAGGTTGTAATTTCAATTTTTTATATTTTTTTAGACTTATTGAAGTATAATTAATATTTTTCATTGCTTTGGCGTAAACATACTTTAAACAAGAAGCTGATTACTACAAAAAAATGTACCGACAGAATTCCTGAAGAAATTTCAAATTCGAAGTATTCAAAATTAAACATTGAATTAAAGCATTCAAAGTGCAACTTTTTTGAATTTGAAAAAAATTTTAAAAAATAAAACACTAAAATTTTCCGGGAGAAGCAAGAAATCTTTCTAGAGGAACAATTTATAATTGTTTGAGTAAATTTTATTGTTCTCTGTGGTTGGATGGGTCATTTTAATAACCATTGTGTGAAAAAATTGATGGCGCTACATTTGCATGTAATAATCTAATGGAAATGTCGATATACCGTGCGACACTTTAGATCGATATATTTGGACAATTGAACCGATGCACCGTTTAGCTTTACCAGGTATTGAAAATAAAAATATAGTACACCAATCTTTGAGAGAAACATCTGAAATATATAATTTTATTTATTTTATAAACAAATAACATTATTTAACAGAAAAAGAGGAACGTCAAGCATGGGAGGCGTATTATGAGAGTTGGGGTAGTTGGGGGTCTTCTGTGGGAGGAGGATTTTTAGAAATGTACATCCCCGAAAAAGGGTAAAAATTGAGTAAAACCCTATTCTATAATCTAGAAAAAAAGGAAAATTTGTAGTATTAATACAACATTTTTTAATTTTAATAATATCTCCAATTTTAAAAACTACTTTAGTATAATTCATTCATCTAGTTTGAATTCCTTGAAATTTAAAAATTTGTGAATACATTTAAATACTAAATTTTAGAGCCAAAAACGTCATAACCTTTATTTTTTCACTGAAATAGGTGTAAAAAAGCGAAAAAGTATGATTTTTTGAAGAAAATAAATGAATGAAGTATAATAAAATATTCGATTTGTTTAAATTCTATGGTTATAATAGGATTTTTAAAAGTATTCAACATTTGAAGACATTATTATAAAAAATATATAATGTTTTACTAGTACTATAAACGTTCATTTAATATGATTTATTAACGATTTATGAACCATTTTTATTTATAATACTACGGA
>CAKNYM010053388.1:968847-997581 GCA_932195095.1 Andricus curvator
TAAACTTTCGCCAAATAGCATGTAATCTTTAACAGCTGAACATTTTAAATGCAACAAAATTTAACTTCAGTTTTTTCTGTGACCTTGCCAAAGAGTTCAGTTGAATATTATCAGTCAATCTTATAATATTTTTAATAGTAAGTGTCTACATGTACCGAAAAAATCTGGCTACTTGTACCGAAATTTAGGTACAAATAGCCCCTTTTCCAGCTCTATTTGTATCGCAAAAATCCGGTTATTTGTACCGAAACTTCGGTACCCGTAGCCACGACCTTTTTAATATAGAATCTTTTACAAATGGAATTACAAATTTTTTAATTTTAATTTTTATATTTTTAATTTATAACTCGCGGGCTGACAGTCTAATTTACCTGAAAACATTTAAAAAGTGACCAAAAGAGACTAACATGTATTAATAAACTATCTAATGTTCTTTTGAATTAAAAATAATTCGATGAAATTTATAAGGATTTTAGGTGAATTCAAACCAATTCAGGATAAATTTATGAGACATAAAAACAATTCAATTTCAAAATAAGTGAAATCAATTCTAACAAATTCAACAACAACAAAATCCAATAATTTCAGTAAAAATTGAGTGAATTTAGACGAATTTGAGGAAAATGAGAAGAATTTAATGAAATGCCTAAGAATTCAGGGTAAATTCCAAATGAATTCAAATTAATTGCAAAAAAAAATATTTGAAAATCTCTTCATATCTTTGAAACCATACAAAACCCTTCACTTATTCTTGTAAATAAATTCTTCAAAATCCATTTAAATATTATAAAATCTCCCGTGAAATTCTATCAAGTGAAATGATATTTCCTGGAATCCTTGAAAATTTATTAAAATACCTTGGGAGTTTAAAAGCCCTTAAACTCATTGAACTCCTCGGAAATCTTATGGAATCCCTTGAAATCATTTAATATAACCTATAAAGTTATAAGTCCTATAGAATGATAAAATTCATATCAAAATTCTAAGAAATTCGTTACAACAGCATTACAATTTCTTCAAATCTCATAAAATCATTAAAATCCTTGAAAGCTCGTTGAATTTTCAAAATATCTTGAAATTGCCATGAAATCTTTTAAAATACCATACAATATTTAAAATCCTTTGACATCCCATTAAACTACTGAAATCAATTGACAATTTCTTAGAATTTTTTTAAATACCCTAAAATATTTCAAATACTTTAAAATCTTTTAAAATTCCTTGACATTTTTTAAAGCTTATTGAATATTACTTGGAATTTTTCTAAAACCCTAAAATCTTTAAAATCCTTTAGAATAACTTCAAGTTATTGAAATCAATTGAAAATTCCTTGGAATATTTGAAAATATTATAAAATACCTTGAGAGCTTTTAAAAAATATTTAAATCCTCAGAAATCTCATACAATTCCTAGGAATCTTTCAACAAAAAGCTAAAAACCTAAAATCTTTAAAAATCTTTGTAAATGCCTGGAAATATTCGAAAATCTTTGAAATCCTATGAAATCCCTCAATTCATGGGAATATTTTTTTTAAAATCCATTAAAATATTATAAAATCCCATATGAAATTACATAAAATCTGACGTTCTTTCCTGAAATCTTCGAAAATTTATTAAAATACCTTGAGAGCTTTTAAAATCCCTTAAAATCATTGAAATCCTCTGAAATCTAATAAAATCCCCTGGAATCTGTTAAACTATCATAAAACCTTATAGATCCCATAAAGTCGTTCCATATCTTCCGAAATTCTATTAAATTCTTTAAAACCCCATGATTTGTTTTAATCCCTTAAAATCATTTAAATCCTAATAAACTCCTTGAAAATTTGTATATCTCTTGAAAATGCCTTGGAATCTTTTAAAATACCCAAAAATATTTCAAATTCTTTGAAATGTTTTGAAATCCTGTGAAATCCCTTGAAACTTTTTAAAGCTCTTGAAAATTCATTGGATGTTTTAAATATCCCTACAATCCTTTTAAATACCTTTAAATTATTGAAACCTATTGTAAATTCTCCGGAATCTTTTAAAATATTCTGAAATATTTCAAATCCTTTGAAATCTTTTGAAATCTATTGAAACTTTTTAAAGCTCTTGAAAATGCCTTGTAAATTTTGTTAATTCTCTAAAATCATAAAAATAATTGGGTTAAGTTATTGAAAGAAAAATGACTAAAGTGATTTTTTTATTGAAAAAAGTGGCTAAATGACTTTATCTTTAAAGAAGTGACTAAAAATGATTTGAGAAAAAAAGTAACTAATAGTGGCTGTGTAATAGCCCTCATAATTCTTGATAGTTATTTAAAGTACTTCTTACAGAAATTCCCAAACTTTTGCAATTTTTTATTCAAAATCCCTGGCTTTCCCTGACAAAAAAACCAAAAGCAGCAAAAAGACAACATAACTTTTTTTGCGCTTATATTTTACTTTTAAGTATATTTGAAACTGTTCTCTCCAAATCTGAATTAGATAAAAATGACAAATTGAAAAGCAAAAGTCAATCACGAATTCAGCTTGTCATAAATTAAAATAATTATTAGTCAAAATTACTAATTTTCAGTTAAATTTGACTTTTACGTTATATTATTTGCCTAAAGAATAATGATATTTATTTTCACAAATGTTTTAGTAACTTTCTATACTAATTCGATCAATAGTAGCAGAATTTTACTAAAAATTAACATAAAATTATTAATTATTAGTAGAAATGCTTACTAACGCAATTGTTAAACTACTTTGCACCCATTTCAATTCGTTTTTTTCTACCAATTTAGATTTAGAGGGAAGACTTTTAAATTATGATTATTCAGTATGCTCTCTAAACGTGAATTAGTGAAAAGAGGGTCACTAATTAACTTTAGTAAAAATGTTTTCTAATTATTAGTTGCATAAATAATCCATTAGGGAAATACTCTGAATTCTCGCACTACAGTTGAAGTTGAGAAGTAAAAGTCAATTTGATAAGCTCATCCAAACGAGATTAAGGATTTAATATCTTTTTATCAAAAGCCTGCGATAAACCCCGCGAGGTAGTGGAGGAGTTAAGCCACTCCCACATCACGAAGGGATACGAGTCATGTCCTATACATATTACATATACGGTATACATGGTATATACTTGGATATTTTACAAGTAACCTGGATGGGCTTATGACGACCTTCCTCAACAGTATCTCAGTTAACCTACTTTTTTTTGAAAGTCTTAACAACGTTCCGCGTTTACTTTCGAAATTGGAAGGTAATTACACTTTCGTTCTTCAACTTTCATCACCGTTCAAAAGTTTTAGCAAACAGGTTGGAATTATTAGTTATTAGATGACATATTATATGGATGAAAATTAAAATGTTGGTATTATTAGATTTTTAATTGAATGGGAAAAAGTATTTCAGATCAACATAAAAAATCTTTTTTCTATCAATATTAATTACAATAAGTGAAAAGATAATGATTTGCGAGATTAGGAAGTACGCTCTTACTTTATAATTATAATTTTTTCTATTCAATGACAATCTTTTGATATAGACCAGTTACGATATTTTTCAAGTCAACATATCACTTAAATCTGCTTAAAATATGAAAATTACAATTTCATTATTATTGTTCCTTATAATAGAATTCATTTAACAAATAATTACAAGAATAAAATTTTTATTTTATCTATTTTTTCGCGCCCTTAGTTTTTATATAATTTGTGCAGAAGCGGACTGAGATTTAATATTATTTCAAAGATTTCAAGGGATTTCAACCAATTTAAAAAGATGGAATTGCAGAAAATTTCCCAAAATTTCAAGGGATTTCCGAGGATCTCAATAATTTTAGGAGATTTTAAAGGCTTTCAATAAAGTATTTTAATTAATTTTCCAGGATCTCAAAGGATTTCATAGAACTTTATTAATTTCAAAGAATGTCATCAAAGTTTTGACGAATTTCAAAAGATTTCAAACGATTTGAAATCTTTTAAGGTATCTTAAAAGATTCCTAGGAATTTTCAATAGATTTAAATAAATTGTAGGGATTTTAAAGAATTTGAAATATTTTAGGGTATTTTAACATATCTCAAGAAACTGTCAATAGATTTCAATAAATTGAAGGGATTTCAAAGGATTTCAAAGATTTCATTGCTTTTTTTAAATACTACAACAAATTATTTAATGTATGTCAACAAATTGAAGAGATTTTCCAAATTTTAGGGTATTTTTAAAGGTTCCAAGGATTTTTCAAGAGCTTGAAAAAATTTCAAGGAATTTCAAAAGACTTCAAAGGATTTTAAATATTGTATGGTGTTTTAAAAGATTCCAAGGAATTTTCAAGACATTTAATGATTTTAAGGTATTTAAAAAAAATTATGCGATTTTAAAGAATGTTCTAGAATTTCGGAAGATATGGAACCATTTTATTAGACCAAAGAATTTTAATGAATTTTCGAGAACTTCAGGAAATATCATTAGATTTCATCAAACTATTAGTTTCATATTTTTATGCTTATTTATTAAGATTATATGTTTTTAAATCCTGCTCATGATGCAAAACATTATGATAAAAGTAAAACATTACTTTAAATTTATTTTTAATTACTTTTAAATTTAAAAATAAGGGGAGTATCGATTATTTTCCGTTTTGAAAGTAACTTCATTTGTTGCAAGTAACTTTTGTGTTACCGGATGACAAGGATATGCAATGCAAATATTACAATTTTAAAGAATATTTTTAGTCTGGATTAACCTATCAATAAATTGTTTTAAAGGTAAGTAGTGCCTGTGTTTATTAATATTTTCTATAGCAAAGCGAGTGTAATGGTTAATGGAAAACTGAGTGACAGGTTCGATATTATGCAAGGTGTTAGACAAGGATGCGTTATGTCCTTATGGCTATTTATTATATTCATGGACAAGAGTCTAAGAATGGCCCTCTTCCACGAAGAAGGTGTGGACCTCGAGACAGTAAGGGTACGTGGGTTAGCGTTCGCAGATGATAAGGTTGTGATGGCAGAGTCAATCGAAGACATAAAAAGAATGTTGAACAACCTGAATACAAGCATGAAGAACATTGGCCTCAAAATTAACGTAAATTAAACAAAATTATATTTTGTTTGAAGGAAAGGGTGAGAAATACAAGATGCAACATTGTCCTAAATGATGAGAGAATAGAACAAGTTGATAAGTACGTATATTTTGGCAGCTTATTCACTAGTGACGGGGAGATATATGGGGAGTTAGATAGGCGTATAAACGAGGGCAAGAAGGTTATCGATAGAGCAGGGCCCATTAACAGAGGTATCGTAAAA
This sequence comes from Andricus curvator, assembly GCA_932195095.1. Lineage (NCBI taxonomy): Eukaryota > Metazoa > Arthropoda > Insecta > Hymenoptera > Cynipidae > Andricus > Andricus curvator. The sequence goes on from CAKNYM010053388.1 coordinate 974,131, forward strand.
ATATATCAAAAATATCTAAAAGGGCAATTCATAATTCTATATTTATACCGACTGTGCTGTACGGTAGCGAGACCTGGACCTACCAAGAAAAGGATAAAAGTAAAATTAACGCGATAAATATGAAATTCCTACATGATATGCGGAAAAATACTGATGGATAAGTGAGTAATGAGATAATCCTAAAAGAATATGGTGTAGAGGAGACGCTAGTTGACATATGTGAAAGAAATTTGCTAAGATGGTTTTGGGCATGTTGAGAGAATGAAAGATGAACGACTAACAAAATAAGTGTATGAAGGTGAAGTAAATGGCAGTATGCCCAAAGGTAGACCGATAAAAGCATGGTTAGAATATGTAAATGAGACCTTAATTCGAAGAGACATAAGAAGCCATTGAAACACAAGAGCTTGCATGAAAAAATGCATGGACGTGAAGGAAGCTAGAGAGGTATATGTCAGGACAGGAAAGTGTGGCGATAAATAGTTTATAAGAAATGCATGAAAAAGTGTGTCAATGGAGTCAATGACGCCTGAAACAAAAGACCGTGGATACTAATGGACCCGAGTGGGGAACTTCACATGAGGACTTTGTGAGGCTCTTCACTTGGGGTGATCACTAGAGAGATTGATCAGCAACCTGGGTCGGAGCAGTGTTGTGGAACGAACGTGTTATGGCTTAATGGTATAATAATATATGAAGTTCCCTCGAAAATATGCTTTTTCTAATAATAAAAAGCGTGTTACCGCGGATGATACAAAATTTTTGTACGATCTTTTCCAGGCTTTTAAATCGGTTATTTTGGTCAAGTACATAAAGACATCTTAAATGTAATTAAATTTTCACGTATTGAAGCATAATCAATAACTTTCCATTTTTTATCAATTTAAATGTTACAATTAAACTTTTAAGTCATAAAATTAATGAAAAAGTTTTTTGTTACCGGATTACATAAAAACTTGAGGACATTTAAAACGCGATTATGTAACTCTGAAACTATAACCATAAACGAGAAAAACCTTTCTTTAGCGATTCTGCAATTAATTCTGAAAAAACGTAGATACTTAACAATTAGATCTTAAGTATTTTTTTCAAAGATATAACGCCATAAATTTGAGAAAGGTAGTCAGGGACACGTTAACGACGATATTTAGTCATATTTAATAGAATTTAATTTTTTACGTAGTAAAGTAAAAATAGTTGACATATAGGATATTATTTGGAGAAAGTATGCTTAATAAAACCCTGTAATTAAGAAATTTATTCCTCCAAACAGAAGCGTATTTCAGGAACATGATATTGCAAACTTTTTTATTTTTACCAATGTAGTATAATTAGCAAGTTTTCGTAAATAAATTTACTTTCATATAATCCTTCGTTTAAAATTATTCACTTTAACCAAAATTAGCTCTTTTTATTTATTTGAGGAATACGTATAAATGTTTTTTAAATATTTAGAATAGAGATTGGTTTGGGAAATGAGAGCAACAAAAAAGTAACTGAATATTGAACGAGTTCACGTTAATAGTACACGAATGGACACATGCTATCAGTTTGAAGCTTTCATAGTCTATTCATGTGGTCATTTTATAAGCATACAAATAAATTAATGCACGCGCAAGCACAAATACCTGAACCTGTATAGTAAATTGGGAGTGAAAATGTATCCTGTTGTTGCTATGGCGATTTACTCTCTCTCACCCTAAACTCATCGATAACCTATCAATTTACAATCACAAGTAAGCGAGCCAAACTGTATTTCGGAAAAATACCGTAACTGCTAAAATTCGAAAAATGCATTTTTTGAATCGTTGGAATTGTGAAAGAAAGATACACCTCTTTTTATGAAAATATTTTCTCTAAAATTGTTAATAACTTCTGAGAAAGAAAAATTTTCTATTTAGAGAAACTCCGTAACTGAAATAAAGTTTAAAAATAAAACAAATAAAAATAAATTAAGTTATATATTTTAGACATTTAGTAGCTAAAAAATAAAGATTAAAACTTTGTTAAATTGTTTATGTTTTTGGCTAATTTTAAAAAGCATAAATTTATGAAAGAACATTAATATTAATAATATTATGCTACATAATATTTCACAATGATTTTAATTTCAAGATTAAATAATAATTTACAATAATTCAATTATTTACTATTCTCGGCTTCGGTTATTTTGCAGATAACGGTGCTCTTCTAAATCTAAATCTAAAACACGGCAGTAGGTTCACTACTGCAACGTTTCGTGATGGTAAATGACGAGGGGTGCATGGGGGAATGTTAACGACCAGAATATAATGCCTGCTGTTTCTGTACTCATAAAGCCGAATACAGCCAATGAAAATGCGCTTGGAAAATTGTAAACCACTCTACAATCTGCAAACTACTAAATTGCTACATAGCAAGCCTTAAAATATGATAAAATACAGGGTGGCCGAAAAAATTCATTTTCAAAATTCCCTGATTTATCCCTGAACAATTTTTCATTTTCCCTAGCCATTAATATTCAAAGACCAGCATTTTATTTTTGTAATATTTTTAAGATTGGATCTTTTATAAACGGAATAAAAAAATTTCAGATTAAAATGTGAAATCGTCAATTTTTTAAATTTATTTAACAAAAAAATGGAATATTCGACCAAAAATGATTACTTTTTAACAAATTAGTTAAATTTTCAATCCAAAAGGACGAATGAAACAGTTGACCAATAAAACAATTGAAATTTCGTCTAAAAATGATGGCTTGAATTTTCTACCTACAATGATAAATTTTCAACCAAATATTCGAATTTTTAAACAAGAAAGATTAAACTTTAACCAAAAACAGTTGCATTTTCAACGAAATAGTTGAATCTTAAACCAAATAAAAAAAATAACTTTCACCTAAACAGTTGCGTTTACAATCAAATTGTTTAGCGTCAAAGCAAAATATACGAATTTTCAACAAAATAGTTCAACCCTTAATCGAATAGTTCGAATTTCAACCTACAAAGATGAATTTTTATCCAAACGGTCGAATTTTTAATAAAAGATTAAAATTAAATTTTCAACCAAAGAGTTAATTTTATCAACAAAATAATTAATTTTTTAACAAAACAGTTGAATTTTTAACCAAACAGATCAATTTTCAACAAAAAAGATTAAATTTCTACCAAAACAGATGGACAGTAATACCAAAAATACGACGTTTCAACTAAAAAACATAAATTTTGCAAAAAAAAAAATGGACAAAATCAATTTTCAATAAAATAAATGAACTTTAAAAAAAAAACAATTTTCAACAAAATCGTCAAATTTTCAACTAAAGATATATTTGAACTAAAATGATGAATTTTCTAACCGAAAAGACGAATTTTCAACAAATAAAGATTTTTCAATCGAGAAAGAAAAAAAGTTAATCCAAATTGTTGAACTTTCCAGCCAAAAAACCAATTTTCTGTAAAAAAGTTGAATTTTTAATGCGAAAATATGAATTTTCAACAAAAAAAAGTTACATTTTTAACAAAATAGACGTACCTTCACAAAAAACTTGTTAGCAAAGTAGTTCAAATTTACCCAAATAGTTCAATTTGTAATCGATAATGATTAATGTTTAACAACATCGTTAAACTTTCAACAAAAGAGATGACTTTTTAACGAATAATTTAATAGTAGATATTTAAACAAAAAAATATTTTAATTTTTAATCAAAAACAGTTGTATTCGACGAAAAAGACCAATTTTCAATAAAATAGTTGAATCCTTAACCAAAGAAGATTAATTTTCAACAAAACGGCTACGATTTGATCCAGAAAAGATGAAATTGCTATTTAAAAAATTAATTTTTAAACCAAAAAGACCAATTTTCCAAAAAAAAGTTGAATTTTCAATTAAGAAAGATTTTAGTTGAATTTTCAACACCAAAATATGAACTTTCAGTAAAAAGTTGATTTTACAAGAAAATAGTTGAATTTTCAACCCAAAAAGATGAACTTTCGACAAAACTGTTAGTATTTTAACCTAATAGGATGACTTTTTAACAAAATTTGTTAATTTTCAACCAAATAATAAAATTTTTAACTAAAAATATATCTTCAAGAGGAACCAAGTGCAAAAAATTAAGTAGAAATAAAAACACAAAGCAAATAAATTACTAACAGGGAGAATTATATCAGGGAGGCCGCGAAACTTTATTTTCAAAACTCCGTCATTTATCTTTCATTGCTTTTTCATTTTTCCTGGCCATTAATATTCAAAGACCAGAACCTTAATCTTCTAACATTTTTAACATCGAATCTTTTAAAAACGGAATAAAACAATTTCAAATTGAAAGTTCAAAATTTCAAATTTATTAAATTAATTATCCTTGACAACTTAAGAGTCAACTCTTAAAACGTCGCAAGATTTAATATTATTCAAGTTAGAAAATAAATGTATAAAATTCAAGATAAATTCTCGACATTTCCAAAAATGTCTAGACTTTAAAAAAAGTAACCTCTATTTTTCTTAGGAATATGCTTTTCTGAAACTAAAACCTTGAATATAATTTAAAATTCGAAGCCTTTAATATAGAATTGAACAGTTATAAACTCAGGGTCAAGGCCTTTATAATAAAAATATTTAGAATGAAGCATTTTAAATTAGAAGTTGAAAAATATTATAGTGAAGCCTCGAATGTTTAGAACTAAACAATTGCAATCTTCTAAGTTTTGAAAATTAAAATTTAAACTCAGAACGCTAAAAATTACAATTAGGAGACTATTTTTAGTTTTAGGATGGCAAAATAAAACGATTTAATGATTTCAAAATTGAATAAATAATTTTAATAAAATAAAAGTAAAAAAAGTTGCGTACTATGTGAACGATCTTACAACTTGAAACAAAAATACAATTTATAAAAAAAAACTTAATAAATATTGAAAATTATAAAAATGTGTTGCCCAAAGAACATTTGATCTCATTACTTTTACCAGCTGCAAGCATGCCAGAGTTATAATACAATGTAAAACGGGTACATAATGGAACAGCATTAATTTCATATTTCAGACATTTTAATTACAGAAAGCGTCATCATCACGCAAAAAGCCCAGGCCTTTATGAATCAATGAATAACTGGAAAATAATAATAAAAAAATTAAAGACCACGTGAACACGATACTGCAGTTGACATATTCGCCAAGCGTATATAATACTTTATATGAATGTGTATAGTAGAATACGTAGCGTGTCGGACCAGAGGTGCTCATTATTATTGATTAAAACCCCTCTATAAGCGGATTTTAGCCCGGGGTTTATCCCAGATTTTGAATTCTATAATGCTTCATTGCTTCATAATTAGTAGAAATGAATCTCTTCAAATTATTAAAAAATAATTATCTTTTAACAATTCTTTCATTCTTCAATTTAAAAATAAATTCAAAAATAAAAAAAATTCTTGTATTTAAAACGCGATATTGCTTCTTCTAGGACTTGCAATTGAATGTTTACAATTGTTAGTTGCAAGTCTTTATATTTTAGACCTACACGGAGAAAAAAACCACACTGTTATAGTAGGCTGGGCTCTTAATATTACAGCATGGAACTTCATGTGCGAAATTGGTATGAATTTCTACCAATATTGGCATCAGGTTAGACATTTTTAGCATTAAATGTCCTATACCATAAAAGAATCAAGCGCATGCCGTTATTGCTGGAGTCACATGCCCTTAGAGCAGTTGTGCCTTGCGAAAATAGCTCGAACTTCGCCTTGCTACGGTTGTAAGAAAACTCATCCTATTAGAGTATGAGTACTCTTACAAACGAGATATTAGGTCACGCGCAAGCGCCGGTAGGCGTGGCCTAATATCTCTTTTGTAAGAGTACTCATACTCTAATAGGATGAGTTTTCTTACAACCGTAGCAAGGCGAAGTTCGAGCTATTTTCGCAAGGGATAACGGCTTTAAAAGCATGAATCTTTGTACTTTTTTAGGATAAAGGGATTCCTGCTTAAAATGAATGAATTTCGTACCAAGATAGCAAGAATGAAACCTACGACAAAAGCATGACTAGTGCTCTTACTATTATAGGCATATTTTTTTCTCCGTGTAGAAGAAGCAAAAACCGCATTCAGAAATGCAGAATCAAGGGTGAGCCGCTTTACCCCACACGCGCAGTTTAGCCACAGTTTGCGGTATAAATACTAACAGATAACTTATTCGAGTTTATTAATCGAAATGTTTAATGTAGTGATTTTGGAATTAATAGCATGAAATTGAATAAATGAAAATCTAAAATCAAATTATAATACCAATTTTAAGAAACATTGAAATGTCTTTCTGAGTAAATTAGATTTTCCACACTGAAGAATATTTTCCTGAATCAGCACATTTTAAAGCAAAAAAAAACGTTTAAACCTTTTCTTCAAAACTTTAAAGAAAAAGAGAGGAATTTTCAACGAAATAGTTGCATTCTTAAGCAAACATTTGAATGTTGAACACACTCAGATGATTTTTCAAATTTTAAATAAAAAAAGATTAAACCAAGAAAGTTGAATTTTCAACCCAAACAGATGAATTTTCACCAAAAAGATGAATTATCAATGATAACAGTTGCTACTTTAACAACAACAAAAAACAAATTTTTAACAAAATAGTTACATATTCACCAAAGAGTTTAATTTTTATATAAATTAATTAATTTTTAACAAAATAATTGAATTGTCAACCTAAAAAGATGAATTCTCAACTAATTTTCAATTAAGAAGATTAATTTTCTACCAAAAAAGACCAATTTTCAACAAAATACATGAATTTTCAAAGAAATAGTTGGATTTTCAACCAAAGAGGTGAATTTAGAACTAAAATTATGAATTTTCCAACCAAACAAGACGAATTTTCAACAAAGATTTTTTAGTCAAGAAAGAAAAATAGGACGAATTTCAACTAAAAAAAAAATCAATTTCATATTGCTAATGGAAAAGTCATTACATTAAACATTTCAAATAATAAACCCGAATCAGTTATCAGCAGTTATCAGTAGTTCAAGCTGATTACTCCAAACTGAGGTAAACTTTCCGTGGTTACAGGCCTGTAACGTGCTGCCTCTAGCGGAGTCCGCCGGAGATATCTTCGATTCACCACGGAAAGTTTACCTTTAGTTTGGAGTACCCACCTTGCGTTAACCCTGCTAGACCGATTACCTACAACATTTCGCACCTTCAATTTTTTCTGTGGTAAACTGAAGCTAAGCGGCGCATATGTGGGGGAAAGCGGCGTACCCCTAATTCCGTATTTAAAACTCGAATTAATGCTTCTTGTAGGTTTTGCAATTCGAGTTTTACAATTGTTAGTTGCAAGCCAATTTTAATGCCAATTTTATAAAACATTGAAATGTCTTTCCGAGTAATTAGATTTCCCAGACTGAAGAATTTTTTCCTGCATCAGCAAACTTGTAAAGTTAAGAGTGAGAAAATTGGAATTCAACGTTTAATGCGAAACCGCTCGTTGGCTGATTTTGAGAGACCCTGGGCGGCATAAATCATTGTTAGATTAAACCCTGGAGCACGCAGTGGATGGGGCAATAGTATGCTTTCAGGAACTATAGGGTGACCCAAAAGTAACGACCCATACATACTTCACTGGAATTGTATGTATAAAATGCCTAGCCACCGAATATCTAGAATAATAGGATAGGATATTAAATCGATGCAAATTCTAATAAATACTCGTTCGGAAATGGCGATTTCTATTTGAAGCTTCCATCGACGAGAGGCCAATTAACATAACATGTGAACTGCAATTGCAACTTGCATGCTCCAGTAAATACGCACGACTTGCATTAAATAATAAATTTAAACAGTGAATTATGCTTCAGTAATTACACTGAAATGCAAAATTATTTAATCAATTATTGAACTATTCAATCAATGTTTCTGATTTTTCCAAATTGGCATAATAATATATTTTTGTCATACCTTGTAGTTTCCTATAAATAATCCCTGATGAGGGAGTTTAAATTGACTCCGAAACATGTTGGTTCCTTGGTAGTATAAAAAAGACGGATAAAAGAAAAAGTGAGAGGTTGGTATTTTTGGTTGACTTTTTCTCCTTTTCTCCCTCTTTTTTCAATTGGTTATTTTTGTCTCTAATGAGCCGAAAAGTGAGGTGATCTAGAAGTCTATTTTTTAATTTTGAATCTTTTTCATGCTCATTTTGCATAAAATTATTCATGATAAAATGGATTTCTGTTCTATCTTAATTTTAAAATTATTAAATAGAGACACAAAACAAAAGATTCGTTCCAATTTGTAGGGTTTTTGTTCATGAATATTTTCTGATTTCTTTTAATTGAGTATGAATATTTTTAACTCAATTTCTTGAAAGAAATCTTTTTATTAAAAAATTTTGTTTGTAATAAGTTTGCACTAAATATAGCAATTTTAGAAATATATATGAAATATTTTTGGATTATTTCTTTTTCCTATTTGTGAAATTGTAATAATCTAAATGAATTGGATTGAATCACCCAAAAACATATTAGAATATATCTCAATTAAATGTACGGCATTGTTCAAAATATCGCTGAATATATTTTCAATTTATCCTAAACATACTTTGAATCATTAAGCTCTAAACGAGATAGAGTTCCGGAACCACTCACAACTACGATTGGCAAATTCGCATCAACTACTCAGTTCCGAAGTTTAGAGCGATATAGCAACAGAAAGCATTCATCAAATGGCTGAATTAATAATAAGCATCCAATTAACAAACTTTGCATTCAAAGAAAATTTCCGTGGGAAACTTTATTCCTTATTCAAATTAGGGAAAATTATGTGCTAAATGTTGACGGGTTTCAGTATGTATTTCAATATTTTAAATATGATTTATACAGAGGGTTCGCATAACTTCATTTTCGAAATTCTCTGACTTTTCCCTGGCCAATTTTTTATTTTCCTTGGCCATTAATATTCCAAGACCATGAGCATTTTAATCTCGTAACATTTTTAACATGGGATATTTCATAAACGGAATAAAACAATTTCATACTCAAATTTAAAAATGTCAAAATTTATTTATTTCAACGGAAAAAGATGAATTTTCAACAAAATAGTTGAATTTTCGAACAAACAAGATGACTTTTTAACAAAAAAGTTGAATTTTCAACAAAATAATTAGATTTTCAAACAATTAATTGAATTTTCAACCAAAAAAATATATATTTTCACCAAAATAGTTCAACTTTCAACCAAAAAAGTTGAATTTTCAACAAATAATGTAATTGTAGATACTTCAACCAAAAAAAATTTTAAGTTAAAATAAAAATCTGTTTAATTACACCAAACAAGACGAATTTTCAAACAAAAAATAGAATAATTTTCAACTAAACAGTTGCATTTTTATGAACCAGAAAAGATTTTACTTGCATTTTTAACACCAAAATATGATTTTTCAACAAAAAGTTAATTTTCTAACAAAATAGTTGAATTTTCAACTATAAAAATATAATCGTCAGGAGGAATTAATTGCCAAAAAAGAAGAAATAGAAATACAAAGCAAATAAATTACTGGCAAGAATATTATATGGTGCTGGCCGCAAAACTTTATTTTCAAAATTCCCTAATTTTGCCCTGACCATTAATATTCAAAGTCCATAATATTTATCTTGTAACACTTTTAACATAGAATCTTTTATAAACAGAATAAACATTTTTTGATTAATATTTAATATTTTTTATTTATTATCTTTGACAGTTATTTAAAGTGCCTCTTATAGAAATTCCCAAACTTTTGCAAGATTTTGGTCAAAATCCCCGATTTCCAGGTTTTTCCTGACCCATGGTCACACCATGTTTATATTATTTTTATATTGAAAATCTATATTTTAATGACATATACGAAAAAATTAGCCACAAAATGTTGAGCATAACAAAATTATACAAATGTTTCATATTTTAATTTGAAATTCCACCTTAAATGTTTCCAAAAGAAATTTTTGTTGAACTTTAAAAGAATCAATGTTAAAAATTTTGAACACTTCCATTCTAAACGCAATTAATATTAAAATAGTTCAATTTGAATTATCACATTACTATAAATTTTAAGAATTTCCAAATTGAAGAATCTTTGTTTGCATTTATTTTATTACAATTTATAATTTTTGAATTTTGAACCCTACAATTACAAACGCTTTCATTAAAAACGCTGCAATTTTGTGAAGACCTTAAATTCAAAACTTTTTCATGTTACTTTCAATGCTCACTTTCATGATCACAAGTAAAATTTCAAGTTATGTACCCGTCGGATTATTCTATTGCAAAATGAAAATCTCTCGAAGAGAAACTTTTATTAAGTTTCATATAGTAGCTGTTTGTTCTCAGAATAAAAAGAAACATGGTGGATATTAAAAAAAGTGTAACTTTAAAAAACTTCTCGCTCAGAATCTCCGTCAGAAATATCTTGAATAAACTGAGGCTTGCCCTGGCCTCAGATTCAAGTACCTGCAAAGCACACCGAGTCTCTACTTGAGATGCAAGCTGCAAAATAGAAACGTGCACGTACAAAGTTCATGCATATACATTCAAACATAATGAGTGCCCCTCTCATTTTTGTCATCTTACAAGAGTTTCATCGAACTTACTTCAACTTATTCCGAAAATTTGTTCAAATTAGTTCATAATTTCTCATAATTAATTCCTCCACTATCTAATTCTGAATTAGTTCAGCTTTATCATCAATTATACACTCAACTCCCGATATAAGCACCCTCAGTTTACGATATTCCTAGAATATAAGTCCTCAGCATTTTGGAGATGCGGTGCTCAGTCAAGTGTGACAAACAGCATGAGGGCAGTACTCTCAGCGCGTTAGTTGCGTCAACTGTTGACATGCGTCCAAATCCAACAGAAATGTTTCACGCGGCCCTGCTTGTTTACGTTTAGATTCCCCTGATTCATGCTGGAGGCCACTGCAGGCCATGCCCGAAACCATTCTAATGAAAACATTCTTAGAAACTTTAAACAAATATTATACTCCAAGAAACAAAAACAACCAAATTTAGAGTTTTGACAAGCACACATACAAATATCTCCAATTAAATAAAAAAAATTAATTAAAAAAAAAGACGAAGGAGGCGATATATCGAAATTCCCTTCCTTCTTTTTTTCTGATCTTTCTTTATTTCAACCTTTTTTAATCATTGAACAAAAAATATTTATAAACAATTTACCATTATAACTAATTGTCAGTGAAAAACTACACATTTCAGAAAAATTTCACTCAATCACATTGGAAAAAATTTTATTACATTTTCAGTGAAAATAATTTGATTGGGTTTTCAGTCAAATAACATATTTTTTATTGAAAATCAGTTAAGTTATCATTTTTGTTTGCTTTTCAATTCGTTTTTTTGTTGTTAATTTAGATTTAGATAGCATAAATTTAAATTAGTAAATAGTAACATCTTACAGTAATTTATTACACTTATCACAGTTTATAATATATAAAAAATGTATCAGCTATCTTAGCCTCGTTCAGTGACACTTCTTTCTGATTTTTAAGTTTCTTTTTAGATCCCTTTTAGTTGCTTTGATAGCGAGTTTCCTCTCTTAATTACAGAATAAGAATACTTGAACACGTGCGGGTTTCTCCAGGAGTAAATTTGACCGTTGCATGCACTCTAATTCCTTTACACAAATGCATTCATATATACAGACTTTACAGCACAAAATACTCTGATAACAGGGGAGATAGGGTGTTTTTTGACGAAAATTGGAGAATAATAAGGGAATAAATTCTTTTTAATAAAATTAATGTAGTTACTATATTGAATTCAATGTGAAACACTTTATGTTCCCAAGATTTCAAGTTGAAGTATATATTGCATTTTCAACATCCCCCAGCGATTATTAAAATAGTCAAATTTTTAACCAAAAAAGATCAATTTTTAACCCAAAAAGACGAATTATTCAACAAAATAGTTTAGTTTTTAAGCTAAAAAGTAGATATTTTTAGAAAACATTTGACTTTTAAATCCAAAAAGATAAATTTGCAACAAAAAATTTAATTTTCAACAAAAAAAATAAAATTTCAACCAAACTGTCGACTTTGATGTCAAATGATGAATTTTCTACAAAACAGTTGAATTGTTTAACCAGAAATATGAATTTTTAACCAAATAGTTGCATTTTCTATCCAAAAACATCAATTTTCAACTAAAAAGATTAATATTTTAACGAAAAGCCAAATTTTCAACCAAATAGTTGAACTTTCAACTAAAAAAGATCAATTTTCAACCAGAAATGGAATATTAAAATTTTCAGTTACAAAAATTAATTTTCAAAGAAAATTTTCAACCAAAAAGATGAATCTTCAACCAAAAAGATTAATTTTTTTTAAATACTTCAACTTTCAACTAAGTAGTTGAATTTTCAAAAAAATAATTATATTTTCAACAAAGAAGCGATTAATTCTGATCCAAAAGTATAATATTAGACTTTCAGATTAAATAGAATTAACTTTCAACAACATAAAAATGATTTTCCTACCAAAGACGAATTTTCTGTACAAAAATACGAATGTTCAACAAAACTGTTGAATTTGCAACCTAACTAGAGTTATATTAACAAAACAGTTGAATTTTCAACAAAATAATTAAATTTTCAACCAAAAGAGATGAATTCTGATTCAAAAATAAATTAGTAGATTTTTCAATTAAAAATAATTAACCTTAGCTAACAAAGATGACCTTTCTACCGCAGGAGCACAAAAAAAGGGAAACAGGGTAACTTTTTCACGAAAAAGGGGGAAAATAGGGGAAAAACTAACATTTATTTTTACATGAAGAACAGAAGATATACAATCTTTTTTAAAATGTTATATTTTTAAGTAATGTTACATGATTTTTTAATCATTTCTGCCATCAAGGAATTTTTTACTTAGGTCGTTTAAAATACATTCACGGCTATATAAAAAATTCCGAAAAAATTGGTTACGGTAAACTAATAAAGAAACAATTTTTATATCTTTAAAATCTTTCTCATAATCAAGAATATTTTCTCCTTTAAAAAATACCATAATTGATAATTAAATTGTAATACTTAATGTAATTATTAATTAATCTAATTAATTAATAAATTGTTATAATTAATACTTTGAACTCATATGGTTATACTTGTGCTACGAAATATTATTTTTTTTTATTTTGTAATTTATTTATTTATAAATAATTTATTCAAGTTCATTGTATTATTATGGCGATATTACAATTGTGAAAAAAGTGAATTTTAATTTAAAAAATTAATTTATAACATTTCAAATACTGTATTTTGCAAATATCGTATATATTTAAAGAGAAAAGAGGAAGTTTTTCAAAAATAGTGGAAAAAATGGGAATTTGAGAAAAAGGAAACGCAGAAGAATAGGGGAAAGGTTATGAACTCTATATATATTATATAATTATATAGAGAAAAACATACAAACGAAAGAAATTAGTACTCGCGTGAAACTTATTCGAGGGCAAAAAGTAGTTCCAACAATTTCTACTCATTAATCCATTTTTCCTGGTGACAAATAAGTCAACTTTTTCTTTCCATTGATGCCTTCTGGCTATCTTTATTTCGCTATAATTAAACGCGAAAGTCACTGATAATAATTCTTAATCTCACCCTTGTTTTTTAGATGCTGTAGTAAATCGGAGAAAAAGGTCTGGGGCGCTTCATCGATCGTCAGACCCTGGAGAGAAGAGGGTGAGAAACAGGAAGAGGAAAGTAATTAATTATTTACATCATATACTTCGCTTGGTCTGAAATATTTAAGTAAAATCTCTGTTTTGCAAGTTGGCAGTCTTGGGATTAAACGATTACCCAATTATAATGAGATTTTTTAAAATGTGAATACAGATTCAATGATTAGACGTGTGTTGTTCCTTTTATTATTAAAGTATTATATTTAAGTATTATGTCTTGATGGCTATCTTTATAATTTTATAAGAAATTTATAAATCTTTCTTTCATCATGTTATTCAAGAACCCCAAGGGAAAACTTCGTTCAGTGGTAGAAATATATTCTCAAACTCGAACTCGAGGACCGAAGGCAATCGAATTTTCAAAGAGAATCCGGCATCTGGATAAAGTAATATGTGTTTGCTAGTGCGTGAAATAAATACAAATGAGCATGTGAGGCTTTAAAGGAAAGATTTAATCTGGAAGAGGGAATCGATACTAAAATGTGCTCGAAAATGAGCAGACTGCAGAGTAAAGATAAACAATTACTTCCAGCAAAAAATCTTGATTAATTTTAAGTAACTGAAAATTGCAGGGTGGCCGAAAAACTTCATTTTTCAAATTTTCTGATTTTTCCCTGATCAATTTTTCATTTACCCTAAACATTAATATTCAATTATTATTAATATGTACAAGAATAAAAGAATAAAATTTCATATTCAAATTTGTAAATTTATTTATTTCAACCAAAAAAGATTACTTTTTAACAAAATAGTTGAATGTTCGGTGAAATTGCAGAATAGGGGCGTCACCTCTGTTTTGGCTGGAAACAATTTTTTTTGCAACAAACTATTAAAATCTTTAATTGAACGATAAATGAAGCGATTTGATGAGGAAAAAGTTTTAAATTATTGTTACTTTTGTTACTACGATATCTCAAATATGGGTCTGTCACGATATCGGAATGATCATATATTTAATTCACCGTTTAGGTGCTCTTAAACATCCGTTTAATTAAAAAAGATCAATTTAAAAGAAAGCAGTTAAACTTTCAACCAAAGAGATGAATAATTTGCAACTGAAATGGTGTATCTTCAACTGGAATTGTTAAATTGTCAATTAAAAAAATTTATTTTCAACCAACAAAAAAACAATCAAATTTTCAACCAAAAAGATAAATTTTCAACGCATAATTTAATAGTAGATATTTCAAACAAAAAATATTTTACCATTGAATAACAAAAAGTTGAATCCAACCAAAAAAGACGAATTTTCAAGAAAATAATTGAATCCTCAACCAAAGAAGATTACTTTTCGCCCAAACAGTTGAATTTTCAATCAAGAAAGATTTCATTTAAATTTTAACACCAAAATAAGAATTTCCACAAAAATTAATGTTCTACCAAAATAGTTGGATTTTCGAGCCAAAAGGACGATTTTTCAACCAAACCAAATATCTTTTAAAGAAAATTGTTGAATTTTCAAAAAAAAAATTTAACTAAAAATATAATCATGAGGAGGAAGCAACTGCAAAAAAATAGAAATATAAATTCAAGGCAAATAATTACTAAGCCATTTTTCATTTTCCCTGGCCATCAATATTTAAAAACGAGAATCTTAATCTTGGAACATTTTTAACACAGAATCTTTTATAAACGAAATAAAATAATTCCAATTTAAAATTAAAAGATTTCAATTTTATTATCCTTGACAGTTATTTAAAGTGCCTCTTATCGAAATACCCTGACTTTTGCAAGATTTCTTTTCAAAATCCCTGAATTTCCCCTTAATTTCCCTGACCAACGAAATTCCGCGACTTTTCCTTGATTTCCAGGTTTTCCTTAACCTGCGGTCACCCTGAAATTGGTATGAAATGTTTTTCCGTGGAAATCTATTAAAAAAATGTAATCTCTGATTCACATTGTAGAAAAAAATAATAACGTTTTTATTGGTGCATTTTATTAGCTTTCAAGTCGAAAGGGAAGAAAACGAAAATCAGGACAAGAAAGAAGAAATGAAGAATGGAAGACGTCCGTAAAGCGTTGCAGAGCTACTTCTCGACATTTATATACGAGCATTCCGCTAAAGGAGACTATGGGCGGTAGCATATGTATTTGTATATGTACACCTGAATTCAACTTATACACTCACGACTTCCGTTCTTTATTATTCTGACAAGAACTTCGAAAAACACGTACCAACGCGTGGGTCGTCCTTGCTCTTTTTTCTTTCTATCTTTGGGATTACTTGAAGGCATAACCAGAACTTTGTTAAATATTTAAATATACGGCTTCTTTGGATATGAGTGAACTATTCTGATCACTAATTTCTTTAGAGTATTTAATTTTTGCCAAAAAAAGTAGGAAAGATTATCTATAGAGGAGGATGGTATATATTGGATAGCAGTAGGTGCATACTGGATAATGCGAATTTTCTCCTACAGGGTGGCCACTCAATCTTCAAAAAAAAAGGTTTGGCTATCTTCCGATTTTCCCGGAAAAAACTTACATTTTCCCCCAAATGACGTTTAAGCTTTTATATTATTTATAATTTATTACTAATTGCTTAATTATACACATTTTGAAAAGATATGAACATTTTAGAACTCTAAGGTAATAGTAGATTGTACAACAAGCGGGATACAGCGTCGATTACCAACAAACATGAAGTTTGCTACACGAGCGTAGCGAGCGTGGCAAATCATGCGAGTTGGTAATCGACGAGCCCGCTCGTTGCACACGACGCTTTCCCCAATCACCGCGCTGGAACGAGCGACCACATTCGTTCAGAAGAATCTAAGATGCCAGGGAGAAGGGGTAGATTGGGGATGCGCATGGCATTACTTAGTTCTCTAGAGGACTAAATGCCACATTACTTCGCTGTGACGTCACCAATTGAGTAAGGACCAACTTAGATTCTTCTGAACGAACGTGTAAGTCGCAAGTTCCGGCGCGGGTCTTGGGGAAAATATATAGGGTAAGTGTGGGTACTACTGCGGATGCTCTGATTATTGCGGTTTCAAAGATAAATAATTATTTAGAATGTTTTGAATGTATATAATGCTTTGAAACAATTCAGAAAATTATTATGTGATATATTTTTAATTATCATCAATAAATCAACTCCAGTTACTATGTTTTCAACTAATTTGTTGCAATTTGAATCACGCATGCTTCCGATACTGATAGTTTTTACCAAATCAGTATTTGGCACACGACTTGCCTTGTTGCATGTTTTACTGCGGCTTTCCAGGCGCTATATCATAACCTCAAAACTAACCTTACTTAGTCGCCAGTGATAATGCCTGTCAGTGTCTCAGTGTGTCTTTCACCTAAGTGATTTTTAATCCATGTGATCAAAAATATAAAACATAATTACAAGGATTAAATTTCCTAAATTATTGGTAACTTCACTTAAAATAAAATAGCAGTATTACCAGCGTAGTAATAGGGTTATCGCAGTAGTTGACGCTCAGTAGTTCATGCAAACCCGCAGTAATATCGACATGGAACTTTTTTTTTAGATTCGCATTTTTCACGTAAATCTAATTTCTTTTCACGTTCTAACGACTGAATTCTATTAATTAAATACCAAATATTGCTTCACGAATTAATTTGTAACGAATTTCTCATTCAAACACTTGTTTTTTATCTTTAAAAGTCGTATTGATTTTTTTTCCGCAGTAATACCCACACTTAGCCTAATGTCAATTATTGTAAAAGTGATTTCAGACTTCACAGGCCAAAATGCTCTCAAAGCAGGGGAAATAGAGTGATTTTTCAATAAACTAGAGGAATAATAGGGTAATAAATTCGGGTGTACTTCCGAATAGCGCTTACCTCCAATTCTTTTGAAACTCCATATACTTATGTATTTTGAAACGCTGATTACGAAAATCATGGTGCAAATTAGCACAAATTAGATTTTTTTTTTAAACAACGCTCACATTCCTATTCTAAACTGGTTTTACAATCAAATATATTATTATATTTATTTTCTTGAAAATAAATAACATCTTTAAATTTTCAAGATGATAAAATTTGACCCTTTAATGGACTTCCACCTGGAATGGAATCTGTGACCGCATGAGAAAATCGCTTTTGCCACGGGTCAGAGTGGAGGTTAACGTTTTCCCATAACATCGTCAATTCGCTTTCGATAAGCAGCTTGTGCATCGTCCACTTTTATAATACCGATATATGCACGGAAACTTGAAAATCCCCCTACCATTTTATGCGACTTAGCATCCCTGAAACAATTTGTATACGATTCAAAATAAAAAATTTGGCAATATCATGTTCCTGATACACTTGTGTTTAGAGGAACAATCTTTTTAGTTACAGGGTTTTATTAAATCTATTTTCCCCTTAATACCCTATGCCCAAATTATTTGTAGTTGACTTGGTATAAAAATAAATTCGAACAAATATGAGTCGATTTCATGCGGTAACGTGTCCCTGGCTACCTTTTTTCAAATTAATGGCGTTATATCTTTTAACAGAAAGCTTAAGATCTACGAGTGCAGAATTACAAAGTAAAGCTTTTTTCTCGTTACCAATTATAGTTTCAGAGTTATAATCACTTTTTAAATAATCCCGAGTTTTGATGTCACTAGGTAACAGAACAGTTTTTCATTAATTTTATGCTTAAGATTTCCACATTTAAATTTATTAATAATTGAAAATTACTGATGATACTTAAAGATGTGAAAATGTTATTACACTTTAAATGCCTTTATTTGGCCAGAATAACGCATTTAGAAGCTCAAAAAAGGTCGTACAACAATTCTGTTGTACCCGTTAACACATGTATATTATTAGAAGAACCATATTTTGAAGATGAGTTTATGAAGAAAATATCAACAAAAACATGCTATTTTTACATACAAAACACTTGGTTGTTAGGATATTCCCACGTAAAAATATAATTTGAAACAATACACATTTTTTGGATTACCTTGTCATCCGGTAACACAAAATTTATTTTCATTGCATGAAGTTCGTTGTAACAAGGAAAATAGTCGATATTCCTAGTATTTTTTAATTTAGAAATATTTGTAAATAAAACCTTAATTTACCTGTTTTATTAATTATATTGTAAATAGAAACCAAAATAAATATCAATTTATCTACATGCAGGAATAATTATTATTTCGACATAAAAAATATACACAAAAAAATATATTTAAATTATCAACCAAAGAGATGAATCTTCAATCAAAAAAATTAATTTTTAAAAAAGTGGACCAACTTTCAACCTACAAAGACGAATTTTCAACCAAATGATCGAATTTTCAAGCGAAAAAGATTATACTTCAGTCAAAAACAGTTGCGGTTTTAGCCACATAGTTGAATTTTCAAGCTAAAAAGTCGAATTTTTTAGAAGGCAGTTGAATTTTCAACAAAAAAGTTAATTTTTAACCAAGAAAGATGACTTTTCTACTAAAAAAGAATGAATTTTCAATCCAAAAGGACGAATTATTCAAACAAAAATGATTACTTATTAGCAAACTAGTTCAATGCTCAACAAAATAATTAAGTTTGCAAACAAATAGTAAAATTTTTAACCAAAAGAGGTGAATTCTGGACCAAAAATATAATAGTATATTTTTTAACCGAAAATAACTAAGTTTTAACCAAAAATAGTTGGATTTTCTTATTAGGTTTTATTAATTTTGTTCGCGTTCAAGACAAAAAACGAAAAAAAAAACAAGCAAAGAACTAGGAAAGGTTCTTGAAAATAGGTCAAAAATGTATAATTTTTAAAAAAGGGGAAAAAGGAGGGAATAGAGGAAAGAGGGTATTACTGTGTTTTCAAAGGTAATTTATAATATCATTTTTATCTACTTACGTAGCGAAGACAGAAAAGAGGAAAAAAGTCTCTGACTAAAAAGATTATATCATACCTGAAACAAAAAGAAAGAATATATATTATATATAGGTTACTGAAGGAACAGATACATATATATTTACACTAGTTGAAAAATTACTATGTTGAAGTATTTATGCTAATATGAGTCACAAAAACGTCTTTTGATGGAATTAAAAGTCGAAAAATGCCAAATTTGAAGTGCATGTCAAAAATGAAACAATTTCAGATGTAATAAATCCGGGCCCTACTCAAAAACACGTGAAAATTGACGCAAGAAACATTTTTCAGAGCGAATTTTGAAGCTTGTAATTATATATCTGTTGAAAATAGAAGTGGAGGAATGCGGAAGTAGTGTCACAGCAAGGGACTCGGCTTGTTCCATTTATACTTTATAGCGTTATTTATGTTCTAATTAACTTTAGTTACTGCTATACTTATCTAAGTAATAATGTACTCGTTATAATAAACTTTATAAGATATTTCCAGATGGCAGAATCTTTTAATAATATAACTTGAAATTAAATTATCTGAATATTAAATTACAAATACGTGTTTATATAAATTCACCAATGCAATTAATTCTCCTAAAAACATATGTGACAATGTAATTTTGATTTTTTTGTTTTTCTTTGAAAACATATATTTGCGCCCTTAGTGTAAACTTTCACTCCGCAAGTCTCTCTTTACACTCCTCGGGAAGTTAGTTCTAAAAGAAATTTTAAATATGCAAGACTTCAAAGGGAAATTTTTAATTACTCTAGCAGACCAAAGAAATGAAAAAAAAGAGGTCAGGGAATAAAGCGTATTCGGAATGAGTTCAGTGTTCAACTGTTCACACAGTGTCGATCTACGGATTGAATACTAACTTGCATAATTGGTCAGTAAGGTCGACGAATCGTTCACGATTTGCACAACTACATGACGAGAGACGAGACACAGCTGTTGCTTTCAATTAACAGCCCCTCCCTTCTTTTATCTTTAGTCTTTTTGTAAACAATAAAAATAATGAGAATTAACTACAGAAAATGTATACTTTCTTCAAATTCCCTTTGAATTAATTTGTACAAATTCAGTTGTTTTACAACATTTCAAGCATACAAATATTAAAAATATATTTTATAAATCAATATTCTCTTCTCTGACGAGTTTTCTTGTTATAACAATAAGCGAAGAATACGCATGGTGATTTTGTAACAACTTGAGAAAAGTTTTGTTTTCAAATAGATGCATAAATGTGTCAGAACCTTTACACTCTTCTCAGCCTCAAAACTATTTTATATGTTTCATACATAATAGGCAACATACATAACAAAACAAAGTCATGCATCCTAGTGTGGAAGCCACTTATGCGACAAGACTTGACTAGAGGTTCTCAAACATAAATATAATGTACAGGTAATTTTTCAATTTAACGAGAGTGGCACTCAACATCGATTTTAGAAGTTCAAAAATAATATATTAAAGCTTAAACATTCGAATTCGAAAAAATCTGCCCGCTTCGCGGGCACATTCTCATGGCGCGCTTCGCGCGCGGCTCGCTTCGCTCGCAAGTTTGAGCGCGCCTAGGGCGCGCGACTGTTGGATCTCGCGCTTCGCGCTCGATTATGTATTCACCTCGCGCTACGCGCTCGGGCGTATTTGCCTCGCGCTTTACGCTAGGCTCCTCTAGATTTTTGAACTTCGTGTTCGACTTCGATGAAAAGAAAAAGTTTGTTTGCAAATATTATAAAATTATCAAAACCTCTACATATTAAGTGATTGTTAAATTTGCTTTTATTTTAGACTGAAAAGGAACTTTATTTACTCAAGGTTCTATCGACCTTAAGGAACACATTCTCATCCAGACACTCGCGCTTCGCGCTCGATATTTGATTTGAAAATCATTTGAACCGTATGATAGAAACAAAAAAGTTTGAGCGCACTTACGGCGTGCGATTTGGTAAATACACTGAGCGCGCACTTTGTGCTTCGTGTTATATGTTCTTCATATACAAATTACTAAATTTTTATTTGATTTCAAATGAAAAGTAATGATACACGGAGAAAAATGGATGTTTAAATGTAGATGTTCAAAGGGTAAGATTGTTCCGCCTAACATGCAGATATTCATGCCAATCATCTACTATCTTTTTGAGATGTTAGGCGTAAAAATATTTTTATGTTAAACTGTAACATATTCAGATGTTAAAATCATCTGAACGCATGCGCATTGCGCATTCGAATTTCACGACTATATTTGACGGCTATATAATTTCGATTTTACAATAATGGAATATTACAATTTTTGAACATTTTCAAAGAATCAAAATTAGCTATCCTTAATTAAAATTGTATAACGACTTTTGCCTGTCTACACGACGGAACAATGTTCTTAAGTTTGAGGTTATATTGACTCGAACACCTTTGAACATTTGACACGTGATTTGACAAAATGTTTCTGAATTTATAATGAAATATGAGTTTAAGTTACGTCAAATAGATAGAATTTTAAATGCAGATTACATATTATTCGTTCTCGGCTTACTTACCCCGTTTTATATTTTTTATTTTGAATTAAAAATATTAAACATAACCTCAGCTAGACTGAATGTATTATCTGATCGGCATTTCATACCCTGTATCTGTTTTTCGTTCATGTACGAAAATTCAAGTTTAGTTTTAAATTCACAAATAAGTTATCAATTAATTCCTTAAATGCTCAGAAATAAGTAAATTCCTCAAATATTTACAGCCGTTAGTTGACATAACCATACATATAATATTTCGGATATTTCAGGTTGAACATTTTGGATGTTTCAGAGTAACATTTTGGATGTTTCAGAGTAACATCTCACTTTTTAATATCTACAGATCCTAACTTTGAACATCTAGATTGCTGTCCTATAGTTAAACATAAAATATGTTAACCCTGAAGATCTAGATGTTACGTTTAAACATCCATTTTTCTCCGTGTATAATTCAGGCGACAAATTTTATTAGTTAACATTTTATTTTAGCTTGTGCCGTTTATCAAAAAAGTTAATTTTTTCATTTTGAATATATTCTTACCACAAAAATTGATTACGTGTGTGTATGTCTTTTTTGAATGCACAATTTTTGTTCATTTATATGTTTTCGTACCTTGCATTTTTTTTTCAAAAATTTGATTTTTTTTACTGTCAATGTTATTTTCACGAATAAAACAAAAACCACGCATCCTATCGAAACATGAGTCACAATAAATTTGTACCTCTTCCTTGGATGAACAAATTTGGTTTCGGTCATTTTTTCGTAGCTGGTAATATTCGTCTGAAAATTTGATTTTTCTATTTTCAATGCTGTTTTTTACGAATAAAACCAAAACTACGCGTCATATCAAAAAGTGAATGATAAGAAATTTGTAGATCTTTTTTAGGTGCACAATTTTGGTGAGATGATCTTTTCTGGTATCTTGCATAGTTTTACAGCAAAATGGCTTTTTTGATTTTTCATTAATTTTTTGTGCGATCAAAATTTGAATTTTTTATTTTTCGAAAAATTCAAAAAGTTGTCATGAAAATATTATAGGGTGTTCAGGAATCAACGTT
This sequence comes from Andricus curvator, assembly GCA_932195095.1. Taxonomy (NCBI): domain Eukaryota; kingdom Metazoa; phylum Arthropoda; class Insecta; order Hymenoptera; family Cynipidae; genus Andricus; species Andricus curvator. Next base: position 997,241 of record CAKNYM010053388.1, read on the forward strand.
TTTCTCCTCTTGACTTTTTTTCATATCGTGCGTTTTTCGGCTTAAAATGTTCATTTTCGTTTGTTTTTTGGAATTTTGAAAATGCTATAACTTCAGTAATTTTTTTTTATCACGAAAAGTCATAAGAATATTTTGTTCGTCATTTTGCGTACTACTAATAACCGTACATAGAATTTTCAAATCTTCCAAAAAAGTGGTCTCAAAAATTTTCAAAATGTGCTCACTTTTTGGATTTTCATCCAAAATAGCTGGTTAACGAACTCGTTCTCTATTTTTCGGCCATAAAAAAGTGTGCCAAAGCTCAATCAAATCTGATCATTTTTTCGAAAGTTATCGTGGCT
>CAKNYM010053388.1:997981-1022309 GCA_932195095.1 Andricus curvator
TTTTACATAAAACCAATACCTTCTCATTAGAATGAGAATGTAAAAATTAAGAATAGAACATTTTGTTTTGTTACCTTATATTCTTCACAAAAATATGTAATTATATTGGCTTCAGGGTCAAAATGGTAATAATTTTTAAAAATTCAAGCTCTCCCCTATTACGGAATTTTCAGTAAAACTAACCCATTTTCAGCTCGTCCAGAGCTAGTATTACGGAAACAGGGTTGCTACAAAATCCCAAATTCGAAATTCCCTAACGTTCCCCTAGCTAATTTTCATTATTCTCTGACTGCTCTACATTTCTCTTTTAGGTATAAAAACAACCTTACATCTAGGAGAACTAAACGAAAGTACTAAACGATGGCGTAAGCAGTCTTAGGAAAAAAGCGCTGCACGTGTTATATTGTTTCAAATATGGCTGAAATGGCCAATTTTCACTTTTGGGCTACGATATCTCGAAATCCTGACGTATAGGAAAAATATGGACAATGGATTCGTTTTTAGGGCATCAAAATCCTTCGGGGTCACATAGTCCGGTCTTTGGGTTAAAATTTTGACGACCTGTCCAATGTTATTGCAAAAAAATGTTTTTTTTTCCTTAATCAATTTAAACACTTTTAGTGACAACAATCATACAAAATTTTATAAATGCTCAACCAAATAGTTGAGTTTTCAACTCAAAAAGATAAATATTGAACAAATGACGGAAGAATTAAATTTTCAGTTAAAACAATTAATTTTCTACCAAGAAAAAAAGGAATTTTCAACAAAAGTGATGAATCTTTGTTAAAAAAATGAATAATCAACAAAAAGTGTAATAGTTAATATTTCTACCAAAAAATATTTTAATTTTCAATCAAAAATAGTTGAATTAAACGAGGAATTAAACCAAAAAATATGAAGTTTTAACAAAATAAATGAATTTTTAACTAAAAAAAAAAGTTTCCGAAAAAATGAAATAATTACATTTAGAGTTAAAACAAATTATTTTCAATTAAAGAAATGAATTTTTAACTGAAATGATGCATATTCAACAAAAGAGGAAAAGAATTTTTAACCAAATTGTTGAATTATCTACCAAAAATTACAAAATTTCAACAAAATACATGAATTTTCAACTAAAAAAGACAAATTTTCAACCAAAAATAGATTAGTGAAATTTTCACTTAGAAAAATTAATTTCAAACCAAAAAATACGAAATTGTCAGTAAAAAATGAATTTTTAACCAAATAAAATAAATTTTCGAGGAAATAGTTCTTTCAATCAAGCAGTATAAAAAAGATACAACTTCCACAAAAATTAAATATTAAAATTTTCAGTTAAAGAAGTTACTTTTTTACTAAAATGATGAACCTTAAAAAAAAAAGAATTTTTCACCAAATAGTTTAATTTTTTACCAAAGAAGACAAATTTTTAACAAAATAGTTCAATTTTCAACCAAACAGATTAATTTTCAACTAAGAAGATACAGTTTCAACCGAACATGGAATAGTTCGATTTTCAGGTTAAAAAATTAATTTTCAACGACAACAAAATACTTTTCAACAAAATAGTTAAATTTTTAACAAGAAAAAAGTTTTTCAACTAATATGAGGAATCATCAACCAAAAAAATACGTTTTTAACAAAGTAGTTTCACTTCCAACTAAGTACATAGTTGAATTTCTAACCAAAAAAAGATGAAAATAATAAAATCAATTTTAACTTCAGTTTATTGAAAATTTCCTGACAATGTCAGGTTTTCCCTGACATTCCGTAACTTTACCTGACTAGTTTTAAATTGCCTGACTTTCCCTGACTTTCTGAAATTCCCTGACCTGGATCGATCCTGGAAATCCACTGGCGCAAAGGCTGTGCGTCTAGTCATCGGTCTAGTGATCTAGTCTTACCGAAAAATTGGCGGAGCTGTGAAAGGGGATGGACTGGCGACGATGAGACACTTAGCAATAAAAAAGACAATTTTCCTACAAATATTTTCTTCTATTATTAATATAAATATTAATTTTGGACCTAATTAAAAGTTGGCATTTATAATATAAAAATGTATTACCATTTTGACCCTAAAACTAATCAAATTGAAGATTTTTGCTATCTTTTTCGAGGGGAATTAAAAAAAATTGCTTCAAAAAATAATAACAAAACAAACAAACTTCTTTTTACGTCAATGAAATACTGATACTTTTTGTATTATATGTATTTTTACGTCACTTTGTAAAATTACACAGTTGAATATAAATTACGAGATTATTAAAGAACTGTATATACTAGTTATTTGAAATGGCCAGCAAAGTATTATATATCAGCCATCCGAATATAACCGAGCTAAGCGCTGCTTAACATCGATGATCAAACGGAGGGCCTTAAACAATTCCACGCATCCAAGCGGATAAACCTAGATTCCTTCATCATAAAAGCTAAAATATTGATATTCAAAACTCTAAATTTGAATTCTAAAAAGTTTAGTAAACATATTTCACACGATCTAAATTACTTTCATTAAACTATTAATGTGAAATACTTTAATTACGTTAGTGAACAAGAGGGATGTCGAGTAAAGAAAGTAACGTCCACCCTCTCCAAACCACCTTCCCAACTACCTCTTCCTTTTCTCATTCGCCTCCCCCAACCCCCAACTACCCCAACCTTCTTCCTCCTGAAACCCAGTCTACCACCCCGAACGACCCCTCGATCCTCTCCACAGCAGTTTGGCACAAAGAGGAGTGAAGGGCCGCAATATTCCTTCAACTTTCCACGACAATACGAAATTCCTAAATATAAATTCAAAAACGAAAAGAGGCACTCTCAGTTATTAAAAATAAACACTTAAATTTTATTTAAAAGCAATTACAAATTAATTTAAACTTAATTTAAATTTTGATAAGTTTTCAATAATTAAACTATAATTACTCATTAAACAAGTGACAACATATCCACAATTATATAATTGAAATTTGAATGATGTTTTCAGGCTTTCTGGCTCCATTTCGAAATAAAATAAGACGCCTTTGAATGTCGGAAACGTTATTTTTATTGCACACAAATAAAAAGGAGTTTAAATTCAATTCTTCAATATTGTTGGAGACGTGAAAAAGCGTTTCAAGAATTTCGAGATCAAAGTTGACATTTCTCGTATTCCGATTCAATGAGAATCGATGAAATAATGCAGGAAACCCACTGCTTTCGTATATGGGGGAGCCAACGAGTCTGCATGTTGTATCAAACTGTGTACAGATATGCTGTAAAAGTGTGTGTGTTTGTAACACGTCTCCACCACAAGAGCAATCCTATTACAAATACATACAACCAGTCACGAGATTTCAGGGCCGCAGATGCATTTCCAATGTATATTTCGATAATACGATTTCTCAGTAAGACGCATTTCCTTTATCGGGGTAAATAAATAGATGCCCTCTATCTATCACATCAATTTTATCATCAATTCAATTGAAATGATTTTCGAAAATTGAAAAGAACAGTGCAACCTAATTTAAAGCTTTATGTGACGCAGGCATAATCTACGCTTTTTATCAGCCTCTTTTTAGTTCTGAAAGTAGCCGTTTAGGGGAGATGCGGGTAATGCGGTACACATAACATATATCAATCGATAAAAAGAAGGATATTATCGATAATGTAATGGCTAAACGTGTAACAAATAGATCAATACCTTAGCTTCGGTTTATTCATAGTAAAAATGTAATCTGTGTCAATTAAAATAGTTAATTATCAAGTCTTTCGACAAATTCCACGTGCGTCAACTTATCCTACCTGTCGAGTAATGAGAAGCGCACTATATTAATTTGGTCTGTTTGCACATTAAAAATAATATTCTGACAATCAAGCGCACAATTTCAGTACACTGAGATGTTTATATTCATTTCCAGTTTGAAAAAATAACATTGAACATGCAATATTCAATATTTCGACATTTTAACATTAAAATGACCGTCCGCGTCACATTACCCCCGTGTGTATAGCATTGAAATAAGAATTTTATTTGCAGATGTTAAATAACTTTACCTATTTGTGACACATGACATCCTACGGAAAAGTCAGAAAGATCAATATTAACAAAGTTTTAATACATTTGGAGCAAGGTAATATGAGCTTCACTGATATTATCGCAACTATCATAATAGATGAGAAACAAACAAAAGAAATTTTTCACCTTCAAAATTAAACAATTATCTTAATTAACCTATTTTTTCACTATTTGATATGGCATTTATAAATGCATACACATACAACGGCGGCTGAAAAACTTATTTTTCAAACTTCTATGACTTTTCCCTGACTTTTTTTTTCCTGCCCAATTTTTTATTTTCCCTGGCCAGTAATATTCAAAGCCCATCCTTTTAATCATATAATATTTTAGACGCAGAATCTTTTATAAACGTGCAATCAAATTTCAGATTATCGTTTAAAAATGTAATTATTTCAACCAAAATAGATGACTTTACTACCATAAAAAAATGAATTTTCAATCCGAAGGGACAAATTTTCAAACAAAAAGTTTAATTTCCGATCAAAAATGGTTAATTTTGAGCGAAATAGTTTAATTTTCAAAAAAATAGTCGAAGTTTTAAACAAATTGTTGAATTTTCACCCTACAAAAATGAATATTGAACCAAACGGTCGAATTTTCAAACAAAAAAAATTAAACTTAAACTAAAAACAGTTGCATTTCCAAACAAATAGTTGAATTTTCAACAACGAAAAATTAATTTTTAACCAAAAAGTTACATTTACAACCAAATAGTTGAATATTAAAGTAAAAGAGACGAATTTTCAACAAACTAGTTGAATTTTCAACCTAGAAAGATGAATTTTCAACGAAATGGTGGAATTTTTAAATAAGGCGATGAATTTTTAATTCCCAAGCCAAAACAGGAATTTTCTGTAAAACAGTTAAATTTTCAACCCGAAAATATGAATTTTCAAAAAAAGTTGCTTTTCAACCAAACAGTTGCATTTTAACAAAAAAAAGAGGAAATTTCAAAAGAAGATTAGTTTTCTACCAAAAAAAAAAACGAATTTTTAACTACGTACAAAATATAAAATGGAAAAGTTACACTTTCAGTTTAAAAAATTAATTTTTAACAGCAAAAAAGAAATTCTCATTTTAAAAAAGTTTGATTTTCAACTAATGATGAATCTTAAACTGAAATAGTTAAATTTCCAATTTAAAAAATTAAATTTTAAACAAAAAAAAAAACAATTTTCATCCAGAGATGAATTTTCAACTAAAATGAGGAATCTTAGGAGAAAAAGATTTTTGAACAAAGTAGTTCAACCTGCAACAACTTAGTTCAACTTTCAACTAAAAAATATGAATTTTTATCGAATAATGTAATATTTGAAACAAAAAATATTTGAATTTGAAATAAAAAACAGTTGAATTCAAACAAAAAACAGAAATTTTCAACAAAATAGTTGAATCCTCAACTAAAGAAGATTAAATTTCAATTAAGGTCATGTAAGCGTAACCTCAAATTTTTTTTTACATTTTTTTCAAAGTCAACTTACGTTCACACGAAACGCGATATCGAGTTGAAAATTTGGGATACTAAATATTAAGCACTAAGAAACGCGGATCTGCTCCTACATTTTTATAAGCGTAAAAAAAAATTTTTTTATAACAAAATTTTTTTTTGCTTTTTTCATAATTTTAAACATTTAGGACCAGACCGGCGTGTCTTAGTGCTTCATATTTAGTTTTCCAAATTATAAACTCGATATCGCGTTTCGTGTAAACGTAAGTTGATTTTGAAAAAAATGTAAATAAAAAATTTGAGGTTACGCTCACATGGCCTTAAACAGTTGCATTTTTATACAATTTTGTTTATTTCAACAAAACTTTAATATAAAGTATTAAATTTTTGGTTATCCCAACCAATATAATCAAAGCTTTCAGTGTTTTATTATGCTCTAAGAAATAAAAATAAAAAATAAAAATAAAAGTAATGGATATTTAATTATACGAGTACATTTAGAGAGAAGAAAAAATTAGAATATTGATTTCTTTTTAATCAGACTGAATATCACTATCAGACCATTGGATTCTCTCGAACCGACGTTTTAATTGCCAAGCCGACTAAATTACCTTGTGTATCTGTGTTTGCACGTCAATAAACCAACGCGTAGGCTGAAATGCTTTCGCTACATACATGTAATTTGTATACGGAAAAGCAGTGCACTGAAATTGAAGATTTAATTTCAATGTCGAAAGTACACGGTCGCACTTCACTTTCTCAAGTCTGAATAATTACTTTCCATATTATAATGAATATGATAGACAAATATAATAAATAAATATAATAGATAAATATAATAAGAACATATTACGTAAACGAGAATGAATATCGAGTACATCTATAACTATACATCAAGTTTCAACAAATTTACCTTCGTCTGGCTGTGTTTTACACTAAATTCTAACGTGGCAAATTTTGATCCAACAGTGGATCAAAGCAAAAACAATAGATCAATAAGAAAAAATTGACATAAAACGTAGAAAAATGTGAATGTATCTGTAATTTTCGATGTGGTAGTTATGTAGTTGCAACTATTTTTTCGTTGTGCAAACGCTTGCATCCACTTTTTCAAATTCTATATACCTTGGAATTTAGTGTATTTCAATTGCCGAGCCTGTTGAAATAACAGAACCATAAAAATTATTACCATATTGCAATAATTGATTGCAATTTCATCAGCAATTTTCCTCGAGATTATTGTTCTCATTGTTTATTTTTAAGTATAAATCAAATGTATATAATACTATTTATAAGCATTGATCGAAAAAAAACTAAAAATTAAACTGTAATTTCTTGAATATACCTGTCCTCGTTAATTTTAATTATATTTTTATTTTTCTTTGAATACTGATGACACAAGTGGACGCGTGGCGAAAATTTCGTAATCAATGTCGTCGGCGTTGTAATTCATGCGAGACTGTGTTCGTTGTAACATTATTAAAACTTGATCATTTCTATTTTTGTGAGAAGTCTGTGCCACATTTTAAACCAGGGAAATGTGTTACTCGAATCAAATACATTGCTCAGTCACAGAGCGCACGTACATTTAAATGTCAAATCAATAAAATCTGCAGTCTCTTTATATATGTAGGTAGATTTGCAATAAATTACGATGCAAAATTTTATTAAAGTAAACAGATTCATAATCTCTCATTGCCGTGCTGTCTATTGTTTTGAACACACAGAAAAAAAACAGAATTTGAATCTTACAAAATGCAGACAGCATGCGTTTTTCTGAAATGTTTACCAAAAATCCTATTAGATTTACAGAATTTTCTGTACGATTTACCAAAAATTCTTGTGAGATTCACAGAAAAAAAACTAGTATGTCCCTACTTGAGTCCGTGAATTTGTAAAATAGCTGTAAATTATGTAAAGATTTAAAAAACTCAGTAGGCTATGCTGTCTCTATTTTAACATAAGACCCCTGTAACATTAACAGAATTTTTTCTCCGAGAAAGAAAATACCCCGCAAATAATTCATGTGAACATACAAATTATCGATTACATTAAAAAATAGTATAATTCATTCATCATTGTGAATTTATACTGACTCGATGTAAATCAAAATCAATTGTCATTGTAATGAGTAATCAACGAATTATCTCCTACCTAATATTGACGTTTATTATTTACGATTTATCCACGTTTTCTCGATAAGAAAAGAAATTAATATCGTTAAAGCATCTTCCTGACAGTTTTTTCTTTTTTGTTTTTATTCCTCTAACCTTTATATTGAAAAAAAGATTGCTTCGTCAAATCGAAAAGCCCCAATCTCATATCTCGTGAGATAAATCACCCTACCCCCGGCCTGACTGAACATATTTTATTCACACTTTCAGTCCACATATATGGCATTCCTGATATAATGCATTATACACACGAAAGAACGTTGCACATTACAGGTCTTAGCGATGAGGAGAGAAATAGACTTAAAAATGATTACAGACACAAAAAGAGAAAAGTTAAACGACTAGTCAAAGAGAGTAAAGAGAAAATGAGAACAGAAGAAGAGAGGAAAATACAAAACAGCTTTGCAGGAATGATGAAACTATTATATAAACAGTTGAAGGAAAGTAAAAATACAGAGTTTGCGAGCATGAGAAACAGCAAAGGTGAAATGCTATATGATATAGACGGGATAGTAGACGCTTTAAAAGACTCTTTTAAAGAACTATTAGGAGGTAAAGATATAGGACAACAAAACTGCGACATAGAACATAATGCATTAGAAAACCCAATTGAAAAAGTATGTGTCACTGAGGTCAGAAACATAATAAAGAACTTGAAAAACAGTAAGGCTGCTGGTGTAGATAGTATCAGCGCTGAAATGCTTAAATACGGTGGCGAGTACATACCTCACAGGTTGTGCGAATTGATAAATTTATGTATCGAGACGGGAGAAGTCCCGGACGATTGGAGAAAAGCGATTATCGTACCAATATACAAAAGAAAGGGAGATAAAAGCAACTGCAGCAATTACAGAGGTATCAGTCTACTAAGTACCGTAAGTAAAATATACTCAAAAATACTTATTCGTAGGGTAATGGAAATTACAGAAGAAAAGATATGGGAAGTCCAAAGTGGATTTATGCCAGGAAGATCATGTACAGATCAGATATTTAGCCTAAGACAGATCACAGAAAAAAGCTCGTAGGAAAGAAAGTTTTCTGTGCATTTATTGACCTAGAAAAAGCATTTGACACGGTAAATAGAAGTAAACTTTGGGAAGTTCTTAAAGAGTACGGAGTAAATGGAGGGCTCCTGCAAGCAATAAAAACAATCTATACAGGTAGTAAAGCGAGCGTAAGGGTAAACGGGAAACTGAGTGACTGGTTCGATATTATGCAAGGCGTGAAACAAGGATGCGTTATGTCCTCGTGGCTATTTATCATATTCATGGATAAGTGTCTAAGAACTGCACTCTTCGACGAAGAAGGTGTAGATCTCCAAACAGTCAAGGTACGTGGGTTAGCTTTCGCAGATGACAAGATTGTTATGGCAGAATCAGTCGAGGATTTGCAAAGAATGTTGAATAAACTTAATACAAGCATGAAGGACATGGGACTCAAAATTAACGTAAATAAAACAAAAATCATGGTGTTTGAGGGAAAAAGTGAGAAAACAATATGCAACATTATCATAAATGATGAGAGATTAGAACAAGTTGACCAGTACGTGTATCTAGGTAGTCTATTCACTAGCGACGGAAAAATAGATGGGGAGTTAGATAGGCGCATAAATAAGGGTAGACAGGTTATCGGTAGAGTAGGATCCATCCTCACAAATAAAAACATATCAAAAAAAGCTAAAATGGCCATACATAATTCTATATTCGTACCGACTGTACTATACGGTAGCGAGACATGGACCTGTCAAGAAAAGGACAGGAGTAAAATTAACGCGATCGGCATGAAACCTCTGCGCATAATATGCGGGAAAACACTGATGGACAAAGTCCGAAACGAGACTATCCTCAAAGAATGTGGTACAGGAGAGACACTAGTTGACATATGGGAAAGAAATCAGTTAAGATGGTTCGGACATCTTGAAAGAATGAAAGGTGAACGACTGACCAAACAAGTGTATAAAGGTAAAGTAAATGGTAGAATGCCCAGAGGTAGACCGCCGAAAGAATGGTTAGAATCTGTAAATGAGACATTGATCCGTAGAGACATAAGAAGCCATAGAAACACAAGAGCTTGCATGAAAAAATGCATGGACGTGAAGGAAGCTAGAGTAGTATGCCAGGACAGAAAAGTGTGGCGACAAATAGTTTGTAAACAGAGTGACAGTAGAATGAATGGCGCCTGAAACAAAGACCTTGGATACTAATGGGCCCAAGTGGAGAACCATACATAACAATTTTGTGAGGCTCTTCACTTGGGGTGATCGCTAGAGAGATTGATCAGCAACCTGGGTCGGAGCAGTGTTGTGGAATAAACGTGTCATTTAAATAAATAACACGAGAATTCCAGATCAATCTGAAATATTTATACCTAACATCCATATACCTATCTACCTTATACCTATATACCTACATGCCTACATACCTTACAACCTTACACCTATATACCTATTCAACCTATACACTACTATTCTCCAACCGAGCAAGTCACGCCTACCCCGAAAGGGAAATGGCTTAATGGTATAATAAAAAAACCCATATACCCAATACTATTTTCCAACCGAGCAAGTCACGCCTACCCCGAAAGGGAAATGGCTTAATGGTATAATAATAAAAACATGGATAAGTGTCTAAGAACTGCACTCTTCGACGAAGAAGGTGTAGATCTCCAAACAGTTAAGGTACGTGGGTTAGCTTTCGCAGATGACAAGATTGTTATGGCAGAATCAGTCGAGGATTTGCAAAGAATGTTGAATAAACTTAATACAAGCATGAAGGACATGGGACTCAAAATTAACGTAAATAAAACAAAAATCATGGTGTTTAAAGGAAAGAGTGAGAAAACAATGTGCAACATTGTCCTAAATGCTGAGAGATTAGAACAAGTTGACAAGTACGTATACCTAGGTAGTCTATTCACTAGCGACGGAAAAATAGATGGGGAGTTAGATAGGCGCATAAATAAGGGTAAACAGGTTATCGGTAGAGCAGGGTCCATCCTAACAAATAAAAACATATCAAAAAAAGCTAAAATGGCCATACATAATTCTATATTCGTACCGACTGTACTATACGGTAGCGAAACATGGACATGTCAAGAAAAGGACAGGAGTAAAATTAACGCGATCGGCATGAGACCTCTGCGCATAATATGCGGGAAAACACTGATGGATAAAGTCCGAAACGAGACAATCCTCAAAGAATGTGGTGCAAAAGAGACAATAGTTGACACATGGGAAAGAAATCAGTTAAGATGGTTCGGTCATCTTGAAAGAATGAAAGATGAGCGACTGACCAAACAAGTGTACAAAGGTAAAGTAAATGGCAGAATGCCTAGAGGTAGACCGCTGAAAGAATGGTTAGAATCGGTAAATGAGACATTAATCCGAAGAGACGTAAGAAGCCATAGAGACACACGAGCTTGCATGAAAAAATGCATGGACGTGAAGGAAGCTAGAGTAGTCTGCCAGGACAGAAAAGTGTGGCGACAAATAGTTTGTAAACAGAGTGACAATAGAATGAATGAAGCCTGAAACAAAGACCTTGGAATCTAATGGGCCCAAGTGGGGAACCATACATAACAATTTTGTGAGGCTCTTCACTTGGGGTGATCGCTAGAGAGATTGATCAGCAACCTGGGTCGGAGCAGTGTTGCGGAATAAACGTGTCATTTGAATAAATGACACGAGAATTCCAGATCAATCTAAAACATATATACCTAACACCCATATACCTATCTACTTTACACCTATATACCTATCTAACTTGTACCTATATACTCTATACCAATGAACCCATATACCCAATACTATTTTCCAACCGAGCAAGTCACGCCTACCCCGAAAGGGAAATGGCTTAATGGTATAATAATATAATAATACACTTATTTGCGTTTCAAAGACGCATTACTCTATAAATTTGTATCAATGAAAAATAGGTCACTGCATCAAATCAGTAAGAACTTTCACTGATTCACAACGCAATCTCATTGATTCAAATAGCTAGAAATGGGTCACTATAAACCAAATAAGTAGGGATTTCTACTGATGAACAGTGAGCGACAAAGTTTACTCTATCTTTAGCTATAGCTACAGCTACACACACACACACACACACACGCGCGCGCGCACATACATATATATATATATATATATATATATATATATATATATATATGAGGCAAAACAAACAGTATCGACAATGTTGAATTGGTGATATTATTTCATGCTTAATTGAGACAGTATCTATACTCAAATAATATCAAAACAATTATTTAAATTTTTTTCCTTATACAGAGTGGCTAAAAAAACTTCATTTTAAAATTTCTCTGATTTTTCCCTGATCAATTTTTCATTTTTCCTGAACATTAATATTTAAAGACCAGAATTTTTAGTTTTCTACTTTTTTTAGTAGACGCAGACACCAAAGAAGATGAATTTTGTACCATAAAAGACGAACTTTCAAACCAAAAAGTCCAATTTTCAACAACAAAAAAATGAATTTTCGACCGAAAATGATGAAGTTTTAACAAAATAGTTCAATTTTGAACAAAACAATCAAATTTTCAACAAAATAGTTGAGTTTGTAAACAAATTGTTGAGTTTTCTACCAAAATAGTTGACTTTTCAAACCAAAAAAGATGAATTTTTAACAAAACAGTTGATTTTTTTCCCTACCATTTTTTTCATTTACCCTGATCGTTATTATTCAAAGACCAGAATCTTAATCTTGTAAAGTTTCTAACAGAGAATCTTTTATAAACGGAATAAAATAATTAAAAATTATAATTTAAAAATATAAAGTTTGTTATCCTTAATACTTATTTAAAGTGCCTTTTATAGAAATTCTCTGACTTTTGCAACATTTTTTTCAAAATCTTCGACTTTTCCCTGACTTTCCCTGACCAATAAAATTCCCTGACTTTTCCTTGATTTCCAGGTTTCCTGACATACAGCCATCCTGTTATACTAAATTGTTCATAAAAATAAATTTAAAAAAATATAATTAAGAGTAGAAAAAAATGTATTATAATTATAAATATATATAAAAAAAATAATTATAATTATAAAGCTGGTTAGGGAGTGTTGGTGGGAGAAGGAGAACAGGAGAGGGAGAGGGAAGATGGAGGTTGAAAGAGAAAGGTATTTTAGAACGAATGGACTGCATATGGATGAATTGAGAAGGATGCATGAGGAAGGAAGGAAGGTATATGAGTTGGTTAAGAAAAACAGCATGGAGAGAGAGAAGACAGCAGGGGAAGAGAGAATAAGAGAGACAAGGTTTAATGGGAACTATGTGTGGATTATGCCAAAGGCGAGAGCGCAATATTTGTGTGAGAAAGGAGAGAAAGGAAGTCAGGAGCTTATAGCGAGGATGAGATGTGGTTGCATGGAGGGTTTCAATAGGTTCTGGCTCGCTAGGGAAAAGAGGATGTGTGCACTATGTGGGAAGGGGGAGGCAAGAGTGGAGCACTGGTTGGAGGAGTGCGTGGAGGTGGAAAGGAGTGGGATAAGCATGGAGGTATTGCTGCATGAAAGGGGGGACAAAAGGGCAATAGCATGGGTGAAGGGAGTATTGGGTAAGATGGAGAAGAAGAGAAGGAAGGAGGAAGAGGAATGGAGAAGGAAAGATTGTAAATAGAGGAGGAAGTAAATATAAGTAATTGTAAATATTGTAAATAGTAGATAAGTATTAGGTATTAGTCGCGGAGGCAGAGTTTGGTAATGCGAGGCAAGCAAGAAAGTAGGGACATGCGAGCGAGGCGAGGCGAAGCGAGGAAGGCAATGCGATAAGGGCGAGCGGCGTTAGATATAAGGTGTGGAAGGATGTTAGTTTTAAGGGTTAGTTGTAAGAAAATTCTGTAAAAAATGGAAGTGTAAGCAAGTCAATTTTTTAAGGCCAGCAGGCTAAAAAATAAACGTTTATCTCACTAGTTATGCTAATGAGGTTGACAAAATTATAGGCGATGGTACCAAATAAATGAACTGCCCTAAGGGCATTATTTACGAGTCGCTAAAATACGAAGTCAAGTCACATACCAACCTAATGCCCAACTATAAATATTACAAATCCAGTGTGTCGTTCAGCACGATGGAAGAAGTTTCACTCCTTCGATAGTATATCGAGGCAGCCATTTTTGCCAGATTTTTTCGCCCTAAAAGCACGTGTTACACGAAGTGCACATTGTAATTTTAAACAAATTTAAATTAATAGGCCGTGTTTAGATTCACCCCAATTCGGTAAGCGTGGCCCAAATATTTTTGATGTGCTTAGACACTTCGTGAAATAAAACTTATTTACACTGAATTTTACGTCGAAATTTGACGAATTTTACGCCGAATTCCGTGTAGTTTAGAGTTGCAACATTTCTAAGACAAGAAAACAAATAAAGGCACGATGACAATTTTCATTGTTCAAAACGTGATACCACAAATTTTACATCAATAATTTTTTATGTATTCTTTATTTCCAAATTCATCCCTTCAGGAGAAAAAATATTCAATTAACAATTAAACATTCCCCGATCTCGCCATTTTTTAATTTTTCCAACTTGGTTACAAATAATTTATTTATAGTGTTATAGCGATATTACTGATGGAAAAAATTCACTGTTATGATCACCAACACAGTCTAATTTATATTAGGCAGTTTAAAAAGTGATAAATTCACCACATCTAGTAGAATGGTCCCCATCCGAGTAAACCTAAGAACGTATTTTATGTTATTGCAAAATATACATATATATTATTGATAAAAGTAAGAATCATTTATTATCAAGTCAACAAATAAATTCTCTTATTTATTGTGAACTTTTTTATGTACTAACAATTAATTAACACGTGAAAATTCGCGGTAGAGTGCAAATTTCTAAAACCCCAAAATGTTCAATTACGTGAAATTAGTTCACTCGTTTCGGTTAATTAAGTAGGATACAGTTTGAGGGACATTATCGGTGGTCACAAAAAGGCTAGGCGTCACACCGAAGAGGGGCGTGCGCACTTCGCGTTTCTCATCCTTGCTTCTGAAATTTTTTTTATATATCTCAACTGATAAAATTTTATATTTAAAATGCATTGAAATATATGAATGCAAGGCTTAATAACAATACTGATTTAACATTATTTAATTATTTCTCTCCTGGCATTTACCCTGCCTTTTAAACTGCTGATATCGTTTTATCAAACAATATTTGTTTTGGAATTATATTTATTTTAAAATCAAGGTAAAGTTCTAATAAGGAATAATATTATACA
The DNA here is from genome assembly GCA_932195095.1 of Andricus curvator. Classification (NCBI taxonomy): domain Eukaryota; kingdom Metazoa; phylum Arthropoda; class Insecta; order Hymenoptera; family Cynipidae; genus Andricus; species Andricus curvator. The sequence goes on from CAKNYM010053388.1 coordinate 1,012,894, forward strand.
AAAATCGTTTCTCTTATGAAGAAAAAAATATATCTTTATTAAAAAAGAGATTCCGAAATCTCAAAAGGTCGTACAAAGAAAAAAAGAAAGTATAACCTTTGGGTTGGAAACAGCACTATTTTCTTTTAAGTAATAAACAGCATAAATTTTGTGTCTAATTTTATTATTCTGTGTTGTTCAAAGTGCAATTTTTATATTATCATTGTATATTACTATCATTGTTTAAAATTTTTCTTTTGCTTAAAGAAATCGTAATATTTTGTTATTTAAGTTAGCTTAGCAACTTTTATGTCTGCCGGTGAAACAGAAATACACGAATCATAAATTGCAGTTGATAAGGATAAATTTATCTTTGCAACCTTTTCCAACTCACAAATTTTGTTATTATTACGACTATTTTTTCGTATTTAAACAAGATACAAGATAATTTCAATCTAGACTTTTATCAGACTTTAAATTGGGAAATCTAGTTTAGTTATCTTAATTATTTAATTTGCTGCACCGATAAGAGTTAAGTATGATTAATATTTTAAGTCTGCAGTACTTTGACAATAAAAAGATATTTTTAGTACAAATTTGTAGGTTTTCATGAATATAGATGAAAAGAAGATATACAAACAAATAAGATCCAGGACAGTGATCGATTTATGTTAGCATTACGAGGCGTTTAAACCCCAGGCGTTATCTTGTGTGAATTTCAACTACACGATAGGCATAGTTCCTTACATAACTACAAATAACATGCATTAAAAATGCACAAGAGTCGATTGAGAACCACTGCTATGAGCAGGTTGACTGCCCCTTCTCCCACTCCGTCTCCCCCCTTTACTTCTCCCGATGCCAGAACAGAGACCAGGTTACACGTTGTGGACTATCTCACTACCGATCGATACATGTTTAATTAATCGACTCCCGAATACATTATACATTATCATTAATTACACCTTATCAGCTAAAACTATTTGCTTTTAAATTATTTTCCCAAAAATGTCGAATATTTTTACCGGTTCATTAATTTTTTATTTTTTATTATGACAGGGAAATTTGAGTCTATCTAATTATCATTTCAGTCAATAAAATGAAACCGGTTCAATATTCATAATTTTCAAATTTAACTACGTCAATTAAAATCGTTCGAAATGGAACATTTGTATGATTTACCCTTTATAAAATTTAATAATTAGGAATGATTCAAAAACTGAAAACGCTGAATTAAATAATTTTCATTACCTCTAGATCAAATTAGTAAGTATAAACGAACTTGGATTTGATCCAGGTTTCGGTTCTGACCTTCGGCTCAAATCCAAGCTCTCCGAACGTAAACATCAGGGCTGTATGAACACTGAGAGTTTCGTCACGCATGAGTGATCAAGGACGTCCTCCCCTTTCAGCCCCGCGGCCCCTCTCAACCGAAACCGCGGCGTCATTTCTCGGAAAGCGCAAATCAAGCTTCCTCAAATCCAAGTTCGAGTGTATACACTAAAAGACCAGTACATTTCACTGAAGGATCAGTTTAATTCACTGAAAGATCAGCAAAATTCATTGAAAGACCTGTAAAGTTGATTTAGTGACCCACTTCTCACTGATTCAAATCTAGAGTGCTCTCCAAATTGGGCAATTACTGAATTTAGAATTTAAATAATACCTCGCGTATGCACTTCCGGCATATTTTGCGAGATTTAAATTATCTCTTCTGGCATATTTTTCCGGATATTGATTTTCTCTTTCGGAGACAGGAGTACCTATAACCTTATTTCCTTGCTCATTTCATCGACAGGAATCGCAGGATTATACGCAGCAGGGCAAAAAAGGGTTGTCACATTCCTCCCCGTGTCAAATCCCACATTCTTTTCCAGGAGGAAAAGTACCGAATGACCGAAGTAAATGAATTAACCTTGGATTCTTTGGAATTCATCATAAATTCTGTGGAATTCAAAAAAATTCAATCGTCCGAGTAAATACAGATATAGAGATGATATATAACCTCCATCTGTCAAAAAGATCACCCTTTCATTTTCTTTTTCAGCATATTTTGTGGGAAAAGAATTTTCAAACTTGTCGGAATTAACATAGAATTCTTTGGACTTCATTATGAAATCTTTGTAATTCTTTAAAAACCCGCTGACAAAGAAATTACGTTGACGATAAAATATGCCGGAAGAGAAAATTAAAATCCGGCATACTTTGCCGGAAGGCAATACTCGACCTAAATAATATTTTTCATGACTTTAATTCGATAATTTAGAATTGAAAACATTCCTTATTAAAAATTTCCAAACTGCACTTCTTAAATTATGCGATTTGAAATTGAAACGTGCAAATTTTTTCAATCTAAAATTGTGCCATATATTCTTGATATCTAACTTTATATTTCAGCTATTTTAATTAAGCATTTAAAATAGGGTACGTAATGTCTTTAATTATAAATTACTTAGTATTTATTTAATTTATAATTTAATTTATTAACTTGAAACAGCTAAAATATTAATAAGATAAGCATAATTTTCCAAATTATTTACGGAGAGGAATTTCTGCTCAGTAAAATTTAAGATTCTCTTTTCCTCCATGCTCGTAAAAAGCGACTGCGAAACACTGGAGAGAGAAACGGATGAGGGGAAAATCGTATTACCCTTCACGGAAATTTCTTTCAAGATTTTACAACGCTGAGAAAGCTCACGAATTTACTATAGAATAAAATATCTTCAATGCAAACGTGTTCTTTTAGTTTTATGAAATTGATGCTAATATTTTTTATACTCAGCAAATATTGGTTCAAAAATTATTAAATAAAAAAACAAAACTTGCTGCCTTTGCTGACTTTGCTGATTTAAAGATAAGAAGCTTATAAAAACATATTGTTTGTCACAATCTCATCCTTTCAAAAATTTCCACTTTGTAGTTTATATAAATAATAATTGTAGTTTATACAAGATATCAATTTTTACCCACTTAAAATATTTTATAATATATAATAATAACAATAATAAAAATTAATATTAATATTGAATTATATTAATATTAATATCGATTATTAAATCAATTTTCAGTTAAATTACCAGATTCACTGAATAATCAGTGTTAAAAGGCTCACTGAATAAAATCTGTAACAATTTTCACTGATTTAAATTCAGAGAGAGAAAGAGAGACAAATGTGGAATCTACATGCGATTTAATAAAATTATTGTATAAAACGTGCATGATTTCCAACCTTTTCGATGACTGTCAAGCAAGGTTAAATTAGTGCTTTTCAAGCAGGGTGACGTCATGGGGAACAAAAGTGTACTTTTGCACCCTAGGGAGAAAAAGTGTGGCATCAAAGGTGAATAATGAAAATTATACATCCATATGAGCTGACATATTAGGCTCATAAAAAGTGATTGTCAAGCAATTAGTTGATCGCATTCGCAGATTTGACCATTTCGAAGCGATAAGTTACCATAAATTACCGACAAATTACCATAGATTACCGAAAATTGCCGTAAATTTTTCAGGGTGACCACTCAAACTAAAAAAAATGCCAGGCTATTTCCCGGGTTTTCCGGTCAAAAAGTGCATTTTTCCGGGTTGAATTTTAAGCATTTATAATAATAATTATTTAGATAATAATAATTCGGCTAATAACAATTACTTACTCAGGGGAAATAGGTTGATTTTTCAAGAAAAAATAGTGGAACTTTCAACCAAAAATATGAATTTTCAACAAGAGTTGCATTTTCTAGCTAAAAAGTCGAATGTTTTAAAAAACATTTGACCTAAAATATAATACTAGACTTTTCAATTAAAAATAATTAACTTTCAACCATGAAAGATGAATTTTCAACCAAAAAAGATTACTTTTCTACCATATACGGACGGATTTTCTAATCCGAAAGCCGAATTTTCGACCAAGAAATACGAATTATGAACTAAAAATATAATAGCAGACTTTTCATTTAAAAAGAATGCACTTTCAACCAAATATAGTTGGATTTTCTTATTGGAGGAAAAAGAGGATTTCTTTAAAAAATGAGAAAAGAGAGGAATAGGGGAAAGAGTGCAAAGTCTGTGATTTAATACACCGCAGTGAAAATTCTGCGCAAGGAAGTGAATAGATGTTATTTCTGAATATTGAATATAAATTGTGACGCTCTGCAAGGGTCTATTTTGACGATCGTAGTTCAGGAAGTATTTGCTTTTTTGTCACCCAAGATCTAAAATATCGATTTTGGATTTTAGAGAGGAACATTTTTTTTAAGAGCGAGACGATATTTATTGCAAATGTAAAAACGAACGTGAAAAATTCCCGGCTATTTTCCGGTGCTCAAAATTCCAGGCTGATTCCCGGGTTTCCCGGTCATGCGGCCACCCGAATTTAGATACTCTGCATTTCCGTAAATTTCCAAAATTTTCAAAATTTATTTTGGTTAATTTATCAATTTACCATAAATTTCCAGAATTTTAAAAACTTCTGTAATTATCCAAAACTTCACAAATTTCCTAAATTCATATTCAAATTAAAATAAATAAAGTTTACAAAATTCCTCCATATTAGCAGAAATCATGCCTGTGTTACAAAAAACTACACTCGTCGAAAAAGTCTCACTTCTGCTCCTTGGTGAATAATATACCATTAAACAAAGGAGGGAAAAAGTGAATTTTTGTATGATCTCATTGCTCTTTTTTTCCTCTGACATTTGTATTAAAAGATATAAGATTAGATATTCGTCGCAGACTTTAGTTGCAAAGGCTCGTAAAGCTGGGTTAGCTGCTTAACAGAAAGGAGAAACCCTTAGAAAACTTTCTCTAGTGTTGTAAATCAAGTACAGAGTGGAAGCTCGAAACTTCGATAATTAGAGCCTTCAAAGGTCTATGCAGGGAGTGGTTTACCCATTTAATGATATTAAATTTCTGCCTTTCGTATTGAAGTCAAATAAGCGAATAAAACTGTTTAAATTGGAAAATACATATCGAAACAGAGGCGAACTAGAGCAACTTGATTACCGATATTTTTATATTTATTTCCCGATTGTTCAATTGGAAAAAGTGAGACAAAAATCAAAATTGTTGAAACTAAAGTGCTGATTGAAAATACGAAAATATATTTACAATTCGAAATAAACCTCGAATGTTATATTTTCCATAAAATTATAACCCACTTTATGATCGAAACGAGTAATAATTTACTGTCTATAAATGGTTAGAGCTTATATAATTTTATTGCTGACATTACTGCAAGATACTTGGAGAATAATAAATTATAAAATTTATCTTAGTACCTAATCAAAATTAAGCAGTTGAATATTAATGAATTATTAATAATGAAAGTTATTTTTGATTGGTCAATAGCATTGAAATTGTAATTATTTTTAAGTGTATCAAACTTCATAGCCCAAAATAATTTAAAAACACGGGAAATAGGATGATTTTTCGTGAAAATAGGAGAATAATAAGGGAATAAATTCTTTTAAATAAAATTAATGTTTGTATAAAAAGAATTGGATATTCAACTACGGAGTTCAGTTTTCAAGCTAAAAAGTCGAATATTTTAGAAAACACTTGAATTTTAAAGTCGACAAAAAAACAATGAATTTGCAATAAAATTGATGAGTTTTTAACCAAATAGTTCAACAAATTTCAACAAAATACATCAACTTTTAACCAAGGTTTTGATTTTTCAAACAGAAAAGACGAATTATCAACATTGAACATTATCAACATGAAAAACATTTTATTTTAAATCAAAAACAATTAAATTCAACTAAAAATGACGAATTTTCAATAAAAGAATTAAATCCTTGAACAAAACAGATTACTTTTTAGTAAAAAATTAGCATTTTTAACCAATACCCGGGTAAAAATATATGGTCTTGATTTTGTCTTGGGTAAAGACTAATTCAAGACAATTTCAAGTTATTCTGGATGTCTAGCTCATGAGACGGAACCAGACTATAAACAAAATAGTTTCAACTTTGAACCAAAGAGATGAATCTTAAACCAAAACAATCAATTTTTTAAAAAGTAGTTTAACTTTCAACCAAGTAGTTAAATTTTCAACCAAAAAAGATGAATTCTCAAGGAAAAATGTGATAATTGATATTTCAATCAAAAATATTTTGATTTTAAATAAAAAATAGTCGAATTCAACCAGAAAGACGCATTTTTCAGAAAGCAGTTTGATTTTCAACAAAAAAGTTCATTTTTTAACCAAAAAAGATGACTTTTCTATCAAGAAAGATGATTTTTCAATTTAAAAGGATGAAATTTATATCCAAAACAGTTGAATTTTCGACCAAAAATGTGACTTTTTAACAAAATAGTTGAATGTTCAACAAAAGAATACAATTTTCATCAAATAATATTGAATTTTTAACCAAAATAGATGAATTCTCAACCAAAGATATGGTGGTAAGCTTTCCAAACAAAATCACTCTTCTGTGACTGGTCACAGAAGAGTGATCTGTCCTCGGATCTGTCACATCTCGAACCCCTTTCCCAAGTCTCCCTTCTATTAATTCAGTTCACAATTAAGCGAAGAAACGAGAAAAAGGGGAAGTTTCTTGAAAACAGGGAAAAAAGAGGAATAAAGGAAAAAGTGTGAAGCCTGTTGTATATATGCAAATATTTTTGGTAAGTAATACGACCTTGGATGGGCAAAGAGGCAAAAGAAGAAGGTGGCCGACAGATTGAAGTAAATGCAGTTTATTACTTCATGAACAAGCAAGAGCACAAGGGAAGCAAGTAGTTTATTGAGAATTACTGTGATAAATAATGTGAGGGCAGTCGGCAGGAGAGGTTATTCCATCTAGCGGGGTGTGGGAGGAGAGCGAGCTCCCGAGTGTATTTTCCGTGTGCAAGTACATCTCTGCACTATGGAGGCGCCTCACTCTATAGTCTATACATATATCGAAATGTATATAGAATTCCATACCGAAATCACAAAAATATTCACCCTACAGATTTAAATTTAAATGCGAAAAAGTTGCATTCATATTGAAAAAATATCACAAAATAAGATGCTTATGAATATGATACAGAAAGAAAACTAACAAATTATTCTAGAAACAGGGTGGCCGCAAAACTTCATTTTCAAAATCCCCTGACTTTAACCTGACCAATTTTTCATTTTCCCTGACCATTAGTATTCAAAGACCAGAATTTTTATATTGTAACATTTTTAACATAGAATCGAGAAATAGACTTGAAAATGATTACAGACACAAAAAGAGGAAAGTTAACGACTAGTCAAGGAAAGTAAAGATAAAATCAGAACAGCAGAAGAGAAGAAAATACAAAACGACTTTGAAGGAACCATGAAACTATTATTTAAAGAGATGAAGGAAAGTAAAAGTACAGAGTTTGTCAGCATGAGAAACAACAACGGTGAAATGCTATATGATACAGACGGGATAGTAGACGCTTTAAAAGACTCTTTTAAAGAACTATTAGGAGGTGAAGATATAGGGCAACAGAACTGCGACATAGAACATAATGCATTAGAAAATCCAATTGAAAAAGTCTGTGTCACTGAGGTTAGAGATATAATTAAGAACTTGAAAAACGGTAAGGCTGCTGGTATAGACAGTATTAGCGCTGAAATGCTTAAATACGGTGGCGAGTACATACCTCACAGGTTGTGCGAATTGATAAATTTATGTATCGAGACGGGTGAAGTCCCAGACGATTGGAGAAAAGAGATTATCGTACCAATATACAAAAGAAAGGGAGATAAAAGCAACTGCAATACTTACAGAGGTATCAGCTTATTAAGTACTGTAAGTAAAATATACTCAAAAATACTTATTCGTAGGGTAATGAAAATTACAGAAGAAAAAATATGGGAAGTCGAACGTGGATTTATGCCAGGAAGATCATGTACAGATCAAATATTTAGCTTAAGACAGATCACAGAAACAGCTTGCGAGTAGGAAAGAAAGTTTTCGGTGCATTTGTTGACCTAGAAAAAGCATTTGACAAGGTAAATTGAAGTGGACTTTGGGAAGTCCTTAAAGAGTACGGAGTCAATGGATGGCTCCTATAAGCAATAAAAACAATATTTGCAGGTAGTAAAGCGAGAGTAAGGGTTAATGGGCAACTGAGTGAATGGTTCGACATTATGCAAGGCGTGAAACAAGGATGCGTTATGTCCTCATAGCTATTTATCATATTTATGGATAAGTGTGGGTTAGCTTTCGCAGATGACAAGATTGTTATGGCAGAATCAATCGAGGACTTGCAAAGAATGTTGAATAAACTTAATACAAGCATGAAGAAGATGGGCCTCCAAATTAACGTAAATAAAACAAAAATCATGGTGTTTGCAGGAAAAAGTGAGAAAACAATGTGCAACATTGTCCTAAATGATGAGGCATTAGAACAAGTTGACAAGTACGTATAGCTGGGTAGCCTATTCACTAGCGACGGAAAAATAGATGAAGAGTTAGATAGGCGCATAAATGAGGGTAAGAAGGTTATCGGTAGAGCAGGGTCCATTGTCAGAAATAAAAACATATCAAAAAAAGCTGAAATGGCCTTACATAATTCTATATTTGTACCAACTGTACTATACGGTAGCGAGACATGGACCTGTCAAGAAAAGGACAAGAGTAAAATTAACGCGATTGGCATGAAATCTCTGCGCACAATATAGTGTGAAGTATTTATACAGGGTGTTTCTTTTATGTTGAGACATCGAAATATCTCAAGAAATACGCATCTAAAGAAAAAAATGTCTGTAATAAAAACATTTCATTTTCGAGGGGGAAAAGCGACCCCGCCAAAATTTACCTCATACCTCCCCCCCCCCCCCTAGGGGCGGGAGGGGTAGCATTAAAATTTCAAATGGGAACCTATATTTTTTATTGCAGATTCAGATTCTCCATAAAAAATACATAAACTTTATTTGAAATAAGTTTTTCGATTCGCGCCAGATGGTACTGCATTGGCAAAAAATGACATTGTTGACTGTTCAAGGAATGCCCTTCCAAACGAAAGATAAAAAAGACAAACGGTCCGTCTGTTTGGGTTGGTTAGTAAGGGTTGGTTTGTTTAGGTTCGTTACGTTGCTGACGTTCATTTGGGTTGGATTTGGTATCTTAGTTACGTTCCTTTGGGTTGGATTGGGTTCTTAGTTTCTTTAATTTGGATGGTTTAGTTGTTCTGCTTACGTTCGTTCAGATTGGATGGATTATGTTGCTTGTGTTCATTTCGGTTAGCCTAACAAAGTGAACTGAAATGAACCAGTACCAGAAAGCAGCCAGTACGACAAACCCAAATGCACGCTACTAACACAACAAAATTAAATGAACACAATCAACAGATTGTATTCATTTGATTTTGTTGTGTTTGCTGCGTGCATTTGGGTTTATTGTACTGGTTGCGTTCGTTTGGGTTAGATTTGTTGGTTACGTTCGTTTGGGTTAGTGTTGTTGGTTACGTTC
>CAKNYM010053388.1:1022319-1046846 GCA_932195095.1 Andricus curvator
AAGAAACGGACCGTTTGTCTTTTTTATCTTTCGTTTGGAAACGCATTCCTTGAACAGTCAACATTTTCTGTCTGGACAGACAAACGTTTAACAAAACACTTGAATATTCGACCAAAAAAGATACATTGTTAACAAAATACTTGAATTTTCAACAAAGCAATTAAAATTTCAACAACATTTTCAACCGAATACTGTAAATTTTTAACTACAAAGATTAATTTTCAACCAAATAGTCGAATTTACAAACAAAAAAGATCAAACTTCGACCAAAAACAGTTGAATTTTCAACCTTAAAAGTTAAAATTTCAACAAAAAGATGAATTCTCCACGAAAAATATAATAGTTGATATTTCAACCGAAAAAAAAAAAAAATTTTCAACAAAAAAAGTTACATTTTTAACCAAAGAATTGAAATTTCAACAAAATAATTTAATGATCTATAAAATTAGTTGAATTTTTAATGAAATACTTTAATTTAAAATCTACAAACAAGAATGTTGAATAAAAAAAAACGAATTTTCGACCAAGAAGATAAATTTTCTACCAAAAAGACGAATTTTCAACAAACTACATGAATTTACAATCAGAGAGATGAATTTGAAACTAAAATGATGAATCATCTACCAAAAAAATGAATTTTTAACAAAATAGTTCAATTTTTAACCCAGAAGTTGAATTTTCCAATAAAAAATACGAATTTTCAACAAACTACATGAATTTTCAACCAAAGAAATGAATTTTTAACTAAAATGATTAATCATCAACCAAAAATGCATTTTTAACGAAGTAGTTCATCTTTTAACCGAGAAGTTGAATTTTTCAACCAAAAAGATTAATTTTCAGCAAATAAAGATTTTTCAGTCACGAAAGAAAAAACTTCATCCAGATTATTAAACTTTCAAGCCAAAAGACGAATTGTCTGTGAAACAGTTGAGTTTTCAATCCAAAAATATGAATTTTCAATAAAAAAGTTAATTTTCAACCAACAGTTGCATTTTTAACCAAAAAAGAGGAAATTTCCATCAAGAAGATTATTCTTTTACCAAAAAGGCGAATTTTCAACTAAAAAATATCAATTTTCAAGCAAAGAGCCGAAAAGTTACATTTACAGTTAAAAATGTTAATTTTAAACTAACAAAAAAAAGAATTTATTAACAAAATATTTAAATTTTCAAAAAATGAGATGAACCTTCAACTAAAGAAATACATTTCTAACAAACAACAAATTTTTAACTAAACAGATGAATTTTTTACTAAAATGATGAATCTTTACCAAAAGAAAACAAGATGAATTTTTAACAAAGTTGTTCAACTTTCAACCCAGGAGTTGAATTTTCCAACAAAAAAGAGGAATTTTCAACACAAAAGGACGACTTCTGTACAAAACTGTTCAATTTGTAAGCAAATAATTAAATTTTAAATTAAAAATATAATTGGCAGGAGGAAGCTCCTGAAATAAAAATAATAAAAAAAAAAGAAATACAAGGAATATAAATTACTAATAAGAATATTATATCAAGGTGCCCGCAAACTTGATTTTCAAAATTCCCTAAGTTTTCCCTGACCAATTTTTCATTTGTCCTGACCATTAATATTCAAAGACCAGAATTTTAATCTTTTAACATTTTTAACATAGAATCTTTTATAAACGAAATAAAACAATTTTTAAATTAAAATTTAAAAATGTCAAAATTATTATCCTTGACAGAAGATTATAGAAATTCCATGAGTTTTGCAAGATTTTTTCAAAACCCCTGACTTTCCCTGACCAATAAAATTCCCTGACTTTTCCGTTTTTTTCCAGGTTTTCCCTGAGTCATGACCACCCTGTGGAAATAAAAATATGAAATTTCTATTCCTAGTTGGTAGATCTGTAGGAAGTTGTGTAAATTTTAAAAAAATTTGGGAGACGAATATTTTGTATTTGTAAGTCTGGCACGGAATCTCCGAAACACATGCAGATTGTGACACATGGTTCTGAGCAGGCTTCTGTACGCGGATACCAATGCGTATTTTAGCACACAATGAAAACCGTTTGCATGCTATATACGCACTCAAATATATAGCATGTGCGGCAAGTGTCGCGACGTCTAGGGGCGGAATTCATTGAAAAAAGGGTCCAATATGAACGCTTTTTCCTCCAAACCTTTTTGCTTGGAGATTCATAGTTTATTTTTAAGCCAGCATTTTAATTGAAACTGAACATTAAATAAAGTTTATTGAACGGATATATTTTATTGCATTGGAAATTCGAAACTTCTACACCCGAATACAATTCTCTCTTTATTTCACAACCCCTGAAGCAATCAGACCGATTTAATTCTTTATCGGCGCTCAAATGAAAAAGTGGCGAATGATACGAACGAAAAATAACAAGTGGAAAATTCGTGAAAAACAAAATATGACTCTGGAATTCGAATTGAAAGAAAAAGGTTAGTCGAATCTCGTTAACTTGTTTTTATAGAAGAGTGCGTTTTATCTTTAGTTATTTTTACATATTCACAAAATAAATCTATAATATGATGCATATGCTTCTAAATATGCAAAAAAAATAACAATCAGTTTTTTTAACTGAAAAAGTTGCTAGCTGTTTGCTGGCGTGCTCTATCGGTGGATCTGAAAAGAACCAGATCCGATGAATCACGGACCAACTCCTGGGAATCAAGTTAAATTGAATTTGTATTCTTCTTAGTTTAGTCTCACTTTCTCTCCGGACGCTCGCTCTTTTTTATAAATTATAAAATAACTTAATTTTAAGTTCGAACTGACCTCTCCGGAAAAATGATTAAATGCTGCAATGTAATAACTGACTAATCTCATTTTCCTGGTATTTATTGACGTCAAAGATAAATTAGTATCCGGGGAAATTTCATTCATGTTGACACAACTTTCGGGAAACTGAATTTCAATTTTTATTTTTATTAAAAAAATGTTCACCAAATCCAGAAACGAATTGTCCTATAAAGTAAAAAAAAAGAAAGAAGAGAAAAGGATTAAAAACTGCACGTATTTTTAAAGCATTTAATCTGTTTATATCCCTTGTGGCTCTCCGTATTCACTCCACTATCGATCCGTGTTACACAACTCGAAAAATGCTTGCTTCCCCCGATTTCCTTAACACATAAATTTTCATGCATAAAATATCAAATTTACTTCGCAAATAAAATAATAAAATTTACAGTAGAATAATAAAAATTAAGTTCAAATTATCATTATTATTTCCTCTCTGAAATGATTAAAAACATATTTCCGACGAAACACTTTTATTTACGTTTACGATTGAAATTTCCTACACAATTTTATCTCATTATTATACAAGTTTATCCTCGAATTTATATGGTAGAGCGGACAGAATTGAAAATTAATTTCAACGGTAAATCATAAATCGGCTGGAATCGTATATCACGAATTCACGATGACGAGAAGTTTATTAAATAAACTATGATTAAAGTAACGTTAAATTAAATTGAATGACATTCTCTTTTTTGCAAATGGGGAGGGGGGGCGGGGGTGAGAATAATCTTGCCTTGTGTGACATACGCACGAGTCACGATTTCATATACCATCGAAGGAAAGTATTTTACATAATTGATTTTACTAGGACTTCCCATGCCCCCCCCCCCCATACACACGTAGCCCCATATATCGCAAAGCGCACATATTCTCGGGAATGCACGATTCTCGATTATAACAAGACCAGCGGTACGCAGTGCAGTGTCTGCAATATTATTGTTTTTCTCCCACGTGATTTGTCGCCTTATCTTCCTCGATATATATGTTAAAATTTAAAATCGCAAAAAATTTTCCTGTTTGCTTTTATGTTTTTATTCATTGCATAGAGGCTGATTTGCATTTCTTGTTTGAATATAAATATATATGGCCACATTTTAATCGAGTGAAGAATAATGAAAAAAAAATGAAAGAAATGATAAATTAGAAACATTAAAATCATTTATTGTAAACTAAAGTTTTTAAATATGATAATATTTTATTTCATTAAATATAATAGTATCTACAATATCTCGAAAGAATGTGATTTTCCATATCGAAATCGCTTCTCTTCGGATTATTTCGCTCGGTAGGCAAATGAAACGTAATTATGTTTAATTACGCAATAGTTATTCCATCTGTCAGTGTCCTTTCCAACAAGTACAATCGAGTTAAATTAGTTTGTAACAACTTAGGCTTTTACTTCTGTCTACCAATTAGCGAGAGATTAAAGGAAAATGTCGTTTAATCGCACAATTAATACATAAATTTTTTTTGACATTTTAAAGAAAAACTTTCTCAATAAATTTCGCATAAATTACTGCTGATGAACACTGCATTTTCTATATAAATAATTATTTTAAAGTTTATTTCGTTCAAAAAAAACTTCTGTTTGAAAAAAATTTTCTTAACACAAAGTTGATTGGTGATAAAATGTGATATTGTTTAATTTCGTCTTTATTTGCACGCCTATATAACGTCACGTACACAAATATCTCGTTATCCCGCATATGTGTAACCAGTTCTAGCAAGCTAAGCACAAAAACAGTTCAAGCAGGCTCGTGTGTATGTAACAGCTTTATTCCAACTTTTAAGCAACTTCCTCTATATTCTGATAAAGCTCGAAACTTCCTAGAAGTTAGTAAAGGTACTTTATGACCCAAAAACACGTAATTAATATTAGCAATTAAAAACTTCAGCATTTTAAATTTAATTTAAATTAATTAAATAAATAATAATATAAAATAATAATTTCATTTAAAATAATTTATTAATTTATTAAATTAATTAAATTTAAATTAAATTAAATTAAATTAAATTAAATCAATTTAATTTAAATTAAATTTTAATTGCAGCTATAAAATTCAACAGTCTGGAGAAATTTGCAAATTAGAGGGATCAAAATTTAAGAATTTAATACCTCATGAATATAAGGGGTCGTTCAAAAAGTACGTCACGCTATTTTGGAAAGTTTTTCCACCCCTCCCCTTCGTAACAGATCATCATACAAAGCTTGAACCCCCCGGGATGACGTCATAAATACGAACAGCCCCCACCCTTTTGAGACAAATTTTTTTCATCGAGTTTATTTAATAAAAGCCTAAAATAAAAAACAAAATAAAATAAAAAAATAATATTTTAACCCTTAAATGGTAACGTCATTTTCGACCCCTTTAAACGGTATCGTCGGGTCACTCGTGTCTGGCGCTTTGAAAAGTGCTCTAAAGTGCTCTAAAGTGCTCTAAAAAATTCCACAAAATTCATGAAATTTCATCAACTATCCTAGTATAAGGATGAATCACTATATTGCTGATTTTATCATTTTTTTAAACAATATAATGAAATAAACAAATAAAAATGTGAAGAATGCACCATTTTGTCAAAAAAGTCATAACTTAGGATGTAATTAATTTTTTTTTTTAAATCAAACGGGAAATTAAAGGGTAAAAAAAGTACTGTAAGAAAAAAAAGATTGAGATTCTGTATAAATAAAAGGAATGCTTAAGCTTTGAGCATGAAAATCAAGTTTTTTCAAAGTACGTATAAAGAGGTAGAAATTCCAATAAAATTCCCGTTAAAAAACTTTTGGTTAACTTTAATTCATCAATTTATAGTAAAAAAACATGAGGTTTCCGAAAAAATTCAGAAATTCAAATTGCAATTAAAATTCAGGTTAAAAAACTTTTGGATAACTTTAATTCATCAATTTATAGTCGAAAAACATCAATATTTGGGAAAAAAATTCAGAAATTCGAATTTCCATTAAAACTTATCTTAAAAAACTATCAGGTAAGTTTAATCCATCAATTCATAATAAAAAACATCAATTCATAATAAAAAAACATCAGAATTTTGAAAAAAGAATTTTAATTACGTTACACTTTTCGCCAACGCTAATGGTATCGTCGGGTCACTCGTGCATTTCCGGAATTTCGACTGTTTTCTACAAATGCTATTTACGGACTAGAGTGACGGCACTTGGGGAGCTTATAGCCTATTAGTGTACAATTATTTAGAGTATAGTTTGGGCCTGCCTCCCACGCTTCTCTCTAAGCTAGCAAGGGGAGAAGATTTGGTCAAGGCACGAGTGACCCGACGTTACCATTTAAGGGTTAACAGACTTTACAGTCCAAAATGCTCTCAAATAAGGGAAAATAGTGTGATTTTTCACGAAAATAGGAGAATAATAGGGGAATGAATTCTTTTGAATAAACTTAATGTATGCCGAAAAAAAGTGAATTTCGTGCGATCAATTTCTAGCAGAAAAGAATTGTTAATTCTTAATGGGCTGAAAATAATGTTAATTTTTTGAAATCGATTAATATTTTTTACCTCCTCAAGCGCGTTGAAAATGGAAAAAATTGATTTCACGGATAAAATATATGAAAAAATGATTTCTTACAGTCTTTGATCTTTTTTTAATTCCGCGCATAAAATTACCTCAAAAAAATGTCTATTGTATTACTGTAAAAAAAGGCGGTTACATAAGGGTTGTAGTTTAGTTAGATAACATTTTTATTGTTTTTTCGAAAGAATATTTACATAAGGGTTGTATTTCCATCAAGAGCTGAGATGCCTCATGTCCGAAACAAGGCGAATTTTACTCAATGATTGTGATTGTTAATAATTAATAAATGAATTATCTAGTTCTTATAATTTATTTTTGAAGTAATTTTCCGAGTGGAATTCAATAAAAAAAAATTTTAATTAAAAAAAAATGGCTGTCCTGTTTTTAATTTCCCACATTTTTTTAATATCAAACAGGTACTTTCTTAAATTCTTCAGGCATGTAGTTTTACATAAAAAAAATTGGTGACTGTAAGAATTCATTTTTTCATAATTTTACGCTTAAATTCAATTTTTTGTTTTATTTTCAACATGCTTGAGGATGTAAATTACATTGATCGATTTCAAAAAAAAATTTACAGTGTATTCAGCTCATGAATAACTAACAATTTTTTGCTATTAGAAATCGATTACTAGAAATTTATCCTTTTCGGCCCACCCTAATAGGTACCATATTGAACTCAATATGAAATGGTTTGAATTCTTAAGATTTCAAGTCGAACTATATTGCATTTTCAACAAAAAAATTGAATTTTCAACCGAAAAAGATTAAATTCTACCAAAATAGATGAAATTTCAAGAAAACAGTTAAGTTTTCAAACTAAAAAGTCGAATGTTTTAAAAAACAGTTGATTTTTAAAGCCGAAAAGATGAATTTTCAACCAAATACACTGGGAATCCCATTCAAGTCCCTTCCATTTATGTGGTTCCGAAAATTTTTGCCGCAGCGGTTTCGCGAGCACCAGGGGCGAGAGAGGTCCACGGGGTCGTGAGAGGATGAGAGAGGAGTGACTGTTTACGTTCTGAGCGTGCGAACGTTGGATTTAGGACCAATCCCGGAAAAGAACTTAAATGGGATTCCCAGTGTTGAATTTTGAACCAAGAACTTTTCTACCAAAAAAAGATGAATTTTCTATCAAGAGGGACGAATTTTCTGTAAGAAAAGACGAATTTTTACGATAACAGATGAATTTTAGAAAAAAGATGTCTTTTTAACAAAATCGTTGAATTTTCAACCTACAATGATGAATTTCAACCCAATAGTTGAATTTTCGACAACAACAAAATAAATAAGCAACCGAACCAAAATAGTAATACCAAACCAAATAGAATAAACTGCCCCCCCCCCCCCCAACTGGCAGTGAGACGTAGTTTTTGAACTACGTGTTTTTTTAATCATTCGTTTTACTTTGCCCACATATTAAATTGATATTTTTTCACAATTATATTTTGGTCCTAACAAGTTGAAATATGTCCTGTCTCCCATTCTTGTCGAAAAGTTATAGGGGCTATTTTTAAGCTTCGTATCCTGGGAATGAAGACCGAAATTGAACAATAGTTCCCAAACTTTTCGGGATGACTAGACAAAGCCTTACTAATAAGGAGGATGATATCCCGTAGTGAAAATTAATTTATCTTGGTAAAACAATCTTCAAAACAACGTTTCAGAACCTATTTTATTATTTATTGGTTGGGCGGTAATTGAGTTTTTACGACAGCAATGTTGATCAGAGATCGCCACAAAGAACTAGCCAATCAGAGAAGTGCACTTTTGAAGTTTCGAAAAGAAAAGTCTGAAAGTGCAATCTGACAGTTGTTTACATACCACTCATTTTCATGGTTATAATTGTGAAAACCATAAATAAAATGACAATGAAGAGTGTGAATATTGGGTATATATTTCTGAATTTGAATCTTTTGTAGTCACAGCGCGATCTCGAAAGGTATTTTTTTTAAATGTCTACGATTTTTAATACATTTTATTGAAATTGCGAAGATTAGCCTTTACACTGAGAAAAAGGTTTGTTTATTTCAAGCGTTTGAGTTTAACAAAGGATTTGTTTGATTTAAAGAAACATACAAAAACTGTTAAAAAAACTTTTTTAGCGTGAATCAAATAAAATTGGTTTAAATCAAACGAAGTGTATTCAAAATTTGTGTTTGTTTGATTCAAACAAACCATTTTCTGAGTGTAGACTTGGCGATCACTGTGTAAGCTATAAGATGACAGACTGGCGATGACTGGGCTTCTTTTGCACTTTTATTTTAAATATTTTATTTGAAAAATATAAACATGTATTTGGTGAAGAAAAAAGTTTATACTAATCATAATAATTAAATATTCCACCGATACTAATTACTTTTCACCCTAAACTGTCTAAAACTATATTAAAATTTTCAAAGATAACCAAATAGTTTAAGCTGGTGAAGACTTGGCGTTTTACCTTATCTAATATAATTTCAGTTTAAATATTATTACTCTCCGGAACTTGTTTCTTTCCAGGAATTATTATTTGCTACAGTGGATACCACCTATAAATAGCAAAGTAAATGCTCTTTTACTTCCTCTCAACGTTCTAAAACCCTGAGAAGATGCTGCAGTGAATCGTTGCGAAAAACATATATAGTTGGTCGTTGGAAGAGTTATGAAAATTGGAAAAATAATGGAACTAAGAAAATTGGATCGTGCTATAAATTGGATACCCTGTTTCATAGAAATATTCCTTAACAAGAAAATACTTGATTTTAATTACCTATATAAACGAATATTAAAGGATTTATCATACCAAGTCCTTTCCCCGCTTGTAAAATCAGTGAATGGATACATACCTGAAACAAAGGGAAAAAAATTAATAATTATTCCAATATTACTTTCAAGCAATTTTTTGTTATATAAAACGAGTAGCATTTTTATGTACGTGTTTTTTTTTCGATTTTTATTATCCCGTTAAATATTTTACGTTCGTGGTTACTGCGTGCTTCAAGATGCGTTCAATCCACAACAAAAGTTGTTTAAATATAATTTTTCACTAAAACTCGAGTTTATATAATTCGTCAAAAATTATTGAACGAAGGATTAGGAGCAAAACCTATTTTAATACAAGATTGTTACATACACAAATACTGTATTATTTAGCCACTCTGATTGGCTCGTCGAGAAAATAATCTATCTCGACCGGTTCAAACTGAAATTAAATTCTGCGCTTTCGTTATTTACTCTCGTTTCTCGATTTTAATAAAACTACGTAATGAAACATGAGAATTGGAAAATGCAGAAATGGAAAAAATCTAGTTTTGCAGAGGTCGATAATATAAATTTCTTTTCTTGATATGAATGATAATTCAATAACTAAGATAAAGAATTAATAAAAATGTCAAATGCTGAATGGAACTGAAATCATAAATAAAATAACAGCTCTAGTTATAATTGTATAATTATCAAAGTACTAATGAGTAAACCAGTCTCTGGAAAATCCGAGAAAAAATCATCAATAACTGCGTTCTTGCCGGCGTAAATAGTGAGCGTTTTACAAATTTTTAGCACAAAAGAAGAAACAAAGGCAGAGAACGCAATTAATTACCTAAATAAATAAAAGGTTTTAAAGATGTTGAATGTAATTCTTTATTTTTTATTTAACAATAAATAGACATTGATTATTAATATTGTGAAATAGTTCATGTAAAATAAATCAACAGTAAAATGATTCAAGTGTACATAACGTTTTTCACCTGCCTAGGTCAAAATTGGCGTAAAGAAAAGGCAAGGTACGTAATTAAAACAGATTTCGATATACGGTGGTCAAAAAATGCGAAAAATGTGAGGGAAAGTAAAGAAGAATGCAATGCAGCCGAAATTGAATCGCAGAATGCATTCCATAAATAAATAAAAATCTCTCAATGTTGGCAGCGCAGTGCCGGCGAGGCACGTACACAAATATATTCGCGCATCATTGAATATGTGTGTGAACATAAACGCATACATAAAAATCGGATAAAGCGTATACTGGGCTATCGCTATATTCGCTGTATAGGAATATGGTGAGCACACAAGTATTTATATCAGTTTTCCTGTATGAATGCTGAACTTGAATGTTTGAGGCCACGCGTTCACATACGTGAAATGTGCATGAATAAGTAGTGCACATACAGTTCTAGTTACACAACGAAGAATAGTGGCATCTGCATGCCCGCGATTAAACGCATGTTATAAAGATCCTTTTACATCGCAATATAAATCCTATACCGTCAAAAACATGAAACTCGAACTCGTCGAGTGATTGGCTTCCAGCTCATTGTCAACTTAACACCATTCATTTACCCTTTGTTTTCATTGCAATGTTCACTTACTTTTGGCTCCTCTAATATTCAGCTATAACTTCTTCTCCTTTAATTATGACATTGGTATTATTTTTTAATTAAGCTGCTGTAGCAATATTGGGATGGTTTTTAAATTAAGTAAAACGACTTTACAGTACAAACTTTACTTTATAAAAACTCAAGCATTAGTCTACTAAAATTAGTTTACTAAAAAAAGACAATCCACTTCGTACAGATGAGGTTCCTTTCTTTAATGGCCATTTCTATTCATCCCGAAATTTCGGTATAAATAGCTGACTCAACTATTTGAGCTATTCGTCCCTAAATTTTTCGAGGAATAAACGCACAAAATGAACTTAAGACTTCAGCAAATTTTTTAATTGCTCTGAAGAATGCAAATTTTCGGTGCGAATAGCCCAGCTGGGATCCCACAGGCACAACTACACCCAGAAAAAAGGTTCTTCGATTCAAACAAAATGTTGTTGAATCAAAAACATGTATGCATTGCTATACGGTCAAAGAAAAGTTTCTTTAATTATTTGATTAAAAAAAAAACTAAATTAAATGTACAAAGCTTTTATTATAGACCGAGTCTAAAGTGACGGACTATCCGTACTTTTAGCTCGGTTGGGCTAAAAGTACGGACTGTCCGTACGTTTAGCTCGGTTAGACTGAAGGTACGGACTGTCCGTACATTTAGCTTTGACTAAATGTCCAGGCTAAAAGTACGGACAGTCCGTACGCTTATGTATGTTCATAACACGGTCGAGTCTAAACGAGAATAATAATTTTTTTCAAAGAAGACGATAGTAAAGTGCTCAGAGGTGTAGATTTCGTGTAAAATTGACATTTTGGGATTCAAGGGTACTTTTCGGAGAACTGAAGGGGTGTTTTAGGGATGGCATTCCCACATTCATACATAGAATTCTTCGTTGGAAAGTCCTCTACAAGTTTCCCGTAACGGGTTATCAAATTTATTAATCATATTATTATATAATTGAATTTAATAATATTAATTTTGGATACTAAATGAGCCCAAGTGGGGAACCACACATAACAATTTTGTGAGGCTCTTCACCTGGGGTGATCGCTAGAGAGATTGATCAGCAACCTGGGTCGGAGCAGTGTTGCGGAATGAACGTGTCATTTGAATAAATAACACGTGAATTCCAGATCAATCTAAAATATCTATACCTAACACCTATATACCTATCTACCTTATACCTATATACCCATACCATACACACTACTATTTTCCAACCGAGCAAGTCACGCCTACCCCGAAAGGGAAAGGGCTTAATGGTATAATAATAATAATAATAATAATACCATTTCACTTTTTATAAATGCATAATGTAACATTACAATTTATGTATGTTAAAAATAAAATAGTTTAATTATAAGAGTAAAATGACAAAGGAATAAAATTATTTAGAAACGAGAATTGTCTGAAATTCTGAGAGTGCAAAGTACAAAAATTTGTCAACTCGTCAAAATCCTCTCTCTTACCGCCTTCGGCATAGAGAGCAAGTGAGCGAGTTCGAGAGCCCAGGAGGAAAGGGATTCAGGGGAAACACACGGAAATGTCGATTAACTGAAAATTCTGTTAAATCAACCAAAATAATTAGTAGGTTATTAATTCAGTAGACTTGTTTGATGCAACTCACATTCAATGGGATTAATCAAATATTATTAAATACAAAAAAAAACATTTTACTTGAATTTATAATTTTAATTAAAAAATTTTAATATGTTTTTAATATAAAGCATTAATAAATTAACGATTTATATCGACATGCACACGAAATGAAAAACACATTGTTATCAAAAGCGTACAAAATTATTAAACTGAAAATTCTCAAAGTTTAAAATATTTTGAGACTTAAAAAAAGACTGCAAATTTTAACGAACTGTCTTTCGTTACGAAATTTTCCATAAATCTAGCCATATTTCCAGCTCGTTTAAGGCTAATGTAAAAAAAAATTGTTGACTAGTTTTTTTACTACTTTTACGGAAAATTCCGTAATGCGAGTCAGTGCCAAATTTTAAAAGTAAAAATTTTTAAATAAATAAAAATAAAAGATTTATTTAAATAAATTGCGCACGTTTAGCATAAATAAGAGGAGTGTCGTAAATTAAGATAGTAAAAAGTATTTATTACTATTTTTAAGGTGGCCCCCATCCAAGTATATAACCGAGCAAGCGATGCTTATCTTCAATGACCGAACAAAAGCCTTAAATCATTTTGGATACATGTAATCTGCTAAATTATAATGAATTGCTGCAGTATCAATTAGTATTGATTAATAATATTAATATAATACTAAGTTCATTCATTTTTTAAATAAAAATAATAAACTCCCCTAAAAAAATAATGCCTTAAAAAATTGACTGATATTTCAGTAAAACTTACTGACAATCAATTAATCAATAATTCAAACTCGCCGATTAAATAGCTGAAAATTAGTCAATAAATAAAATTATCTTCAGTTAGTAATATTAGAAAAAATTAACAAGCCACTAATTTGTTTAGTATCGAAAATACTACTTTCTCAACAGTCAAAACCCTACAATTCACTGATAGTCTATTCACTAATTCACTATGATTAAAGGGGTGAACATTACGATGTTTCCACTTTCAGTGTGTCTGCCGTGTGAGATAAGAGACAAGGGGAGGTTAATGAACGCACACGCCCTCTAAACAACTCTCGGCCCTCGACAAGTTTCCTATGTATTATGACACTGGATTCATAGGGGGTCTCTCCCAAATATTTTTCTTCTATTTTATTTAAGCCAAGTGATAAACAAATATGTAAACAAAATATTTAAAAACACAAATACGAGCAAAGGGTGAATACAATAATACCTTAAAATGCGAGATCCCCGGAAGTGCATTAAATTAAGGCTGAGCATGCATTTGTAGCCTACAACACGTTTTTGCACATACGAAAGTGAATTATAATTATTTTCAATGTTAAGCAGGGAGCTACACCAATTTTTGAAAAAAATAATATAAAGAAATTAATATAACAAATTTAAATCCGCCCTTATCTCGCGGTGTCTATTCGTCCAGCTTTTCCGACGAATACAGCCCTTACCGGGCGGACAGACTCTTCTTATCTAGCCGCGTCTTTTAAATTAAACAATAATTTTAATTATTCATTTTACCCCCCTCGAATTTTAAATTGTTCTATTTTGAATGTTTGATTGTTAATTTGTTAATTGATTGTATTTCACGTACTTCAATTTTTAATATTTTTAAGTCTTAAACGTCCATTTTATTTATTTATCCCCTAAGTGTGTATTAATTTTATGTAATTAGAATAATTAAAATACTAATTTCATTTTAAATATAATATACATTATTCATGACTCTAAATTATTGAAGAGGTTTCTATTTTCGGCCTACAAATGTCACGCGATTCACTGCTGAACATGAAATTACACCTGCCAGAAGCATTATCAGAATACAATTATGTTACAATATTCAATTTATTCTAATTGATTCAATTTCATTTTTGCTGTATTCATAATAATCGGAGCATTTTATAGTATTCAAATAAAGAAAAATGGAAACGCAAAAAATTGAATTTAATAAAATAATATAATATACATATATGCTCTTATTTATTTAAAAAATTTTAAAGCTTTTTAACGAGAAAGCAAACAATACATTTCATAGTTTTACACGTTCACCAACGTCAATTAAAAAATTTCCTGTCAAAACCATTCGTTCTCACTACTTTTAGAATCTAGGAAACCATTCGGTTAATTTATCTTCAGCGATTTCATTGCGATTTCAGTTCGGTTTCAATGGCGCTGCATTCCGTGCAATGGGTAGGGTCGTCCATTCGACATCCAGGGCCGCGCACTGGCACAAAAAATATGTTTAAAAATAGATTCGTATATTGAATTGAAAAAACTTCATTTTCAAAATTCCCTGACTTTTCCCTGACCACTTTTTCATTTAACTTAACCATTAATATTCAAATAAGATGACTATTTAACAAAATAATTAAATTTTCAACAAAATAGTTCAATTTTCCACCAAAAAAATATGAATTCTCAACAAAACACGTAATAGTTGATATTTCAGTCAACAAAGATTTTAATTCTACATCAAAAACAGTTAAATTCAACCAAAAAATAAGAATTTTCAACAAAACATAAGAATTTTCAAATAAAAAGTTGAATGTTAAACCAAAAAAGATCAATTTTCCACAAAAATGAAAAAAAAAATTTTTTAAAAGAGTCAAATTTACAACAAACAAAGATTTTGCAGCCGAGAAAAATAAAAAAGTTCATCCACATTGTTGAACTTCCAAGCCAAAACACTAATTTTCTGTAAAACAGTTGATCTTTCAACCCGAAAATATGAATTTTCATCAAAAAAGTTAATTTTAAACCAAACAATTGCATTTTTAACCAAAAAAACAGAAAATTACGAACAAAGAAAATTAGTTTTTTACCAAAAAAGAGGAATTTTTAACAAAAAAAAAGATTAATTAATTAATTTAATTTTAAACAAAAAAACACGAACTTTCAACAAAATAGTTAAACTTTGAACCAAAGAGATGAATTTTCAGGTAAAATGATGAATCCTTAATAAAAAAATTATTTTTTAACGACGTCGTTCGACCTTCAACCAAGTAGTTCAATATACCCCAAAAAAAAGATTTAAATTTAAAATAAAAAAAATATTCGAATTAAAAAAAAAGAATTTTCAACAAAATACTTGAATTCTCAAACAAAGAGGATTAACTTTCAACCTAACAGTTGTATTTTTCATTAAAAAGAAGATGAAATTTCAACAAAAAGTTAATTTTCTACAAAACTGTTGAATTTTAAACCAAATAATAAAATGTTTAACTAAAAATAGAATCGTCAGAAAGAAGTAACTGCAAAAAAAATAAATAGAAATAAAAGACAAATAAATTACTGACAAGAATATTATATCAGGGTAGCAGCAAAACTTCATTTTCAAAATTCCCTAATTTTTTCCTGACCAATTTCTCGTTTTGCCTGAAAAATAATATTGAAAGAACAGAATTCTATTCTTCTAATATTTTTAACATAGAATCTTTTATAAACGAAATGAAACAATTTCAAATCAAAAATTTTAATTTATTATCTTTGACAGTTATTTAAAGTTACAAATTCCCTGACTTTTGTAAGATTTTTTTCAAAATCCACCCTGATAATAATGATAATAATTTAAAAACACATCAACAAATAAGATTAACTTTTAGTTTAGTTGAATTAGCAGCCCTGTAACTTTTTTCTGTATACCCTACATTTTTTTTAAATTTACAAAAAATATTTAGGCAATGCTTCTTTAATAAGAAAAAATAAAAAAAATAGAGAGAATTTTTCCTTTCTAAGGACATATGAGCGTAACCTCAAAAAAATTTTTTCATATTTTTTTCTAAACCAACTTACGTTTACACGAAACGCGATATCGAGTTGCAAATTTGGTAAACTAAATATGAAGCACTAAGAAACGCGGGTCTGGTTCTAAATTTTTATAATTATGAAAAAAGCGAAAAAAAATTTTGTTACAGAAACATTTTTTTATAATTATAAAACTCGATATCGCGTTTCTTGTGAACGTAAGTTGATTTTGAAAAAACGGTGAAAAAATTTGTTGAGGTTACGCTCACATGGCCTTAAAGAATAAATTTGACCAGTACTAAAATCAAAATAAAAAGAAGAATTTTTTCAAGCACCTTCTATTTATATGTACTTTAAAGACTCGCAATAAAATCCTGTCAATGAAATAAAGTCCGGGCTAGACTTCGAAAAAATAATAGCGTAATGGAGAAAACAAACGCGATAGAGGGAAATATATTGAAAAAAGCGGGACAACAGTGAGATACTTGGGAGTCGAACGTTGCTATAGTAACGAGAAAACCTGCAAAAAAATTGTCCGACGAAGAAGAGGAAGGAGGATAGATAGAGGCGGCAAATGAGCGGGAGGGCAAAGAGTAAAAGAGAAGTAAAAGAAGGAGAAGCAGACGAACAAGAATTCACGACAGGTATTAAAACTACATTAAACCCATTTTTATTTGAATTTATTATCAGAAGTTTTAATTATAATAAAATTGATATAGTTTATGGTTATTGAAGCGTAATTGAGTTAGAATATAGAAGTTAGAGAGAAATAATCGGAATTATCTTTTAAGCTAAGAAAAAATATGATTTTAATGTATAAATAAATTTTCGGTTGCAAAGGTCAAATACACAACAACTTTGGCACCGAAAATTTATTTATACACCAAAGAAGAGGTCGAAACTGAAGAAGAATGACATGATTTTAATTTTTAAAAATTTGCGATAGTCAGTTTTCACATCAAACTAATACCTTCTCATTATGATGAGAACGTAAAAAGGTAATGCATATATTTTAACTAGCGTCGAAAGATGTTTAACAGAAGTTCCAACTACCCTGTTGAAGGGAGACAAAAAGTATGACAAATGAGCGCTGTCGGAGAAGAACGTTGCAAATGTATGTAATTTAAGTTCTGAAAGATTTATAACGGGCACAGGGATAAAAAGTGTCAGCGATACGAAAACGTAGCCTTCATTCTTTCAAGATATTCAATACATGTTTAATTAATCGGAATCCTTTTATTCTAATTACCTTTACATATTTGTAAGATCTAGAATCTTTTACACGGCAATAATAATTATTGCCGAGTTTTTAATTAACAAATGATTTGTTAATTGGAAACTCATAAAATTACAATGATGAAACATTAGTAGATAAGTTCCGGACTTTTTCCTGGACAGTTCCTAAATTTTCGCTGAACAGTTCCGATTCAAGGACTCAGCTTCTACGTTTCTCCTGAAAATTTCTCAAGTTTTTAGAGATTCGTTTCCCAGTAATTACTAAAATTGTTGTAATTATAATTGAAAAAAAGTACAGAATCCCTTTTAATCTTTCAATTGGAGTTCAGGAGTGCTTTCTGAAATTTCAGATACTTTTACCAAAACTCCATGAACAATGAACATCTAATTCATTTTTTCAGGGTCGCTGAGAAACTTCATTTTAAAAATTCCCTGACTTTTCCCTGATGTTTCCCTGACCAATTTTTTATTATTCCTCACCGTTAATATTCACAGACCAGAATTCTAAATTGATGAATTTTCAACCTACAAAGATGAATTTTCAACCAAATGGTCGAATTTTCAAATAAAAAAGATAAAACTTCAACCAAAAACAGTTGCATTTTGAAACCAATAATTGAATTTTTCAGAAGACAGTTGAATATTCAACAAAAAAAGATGAAGTTTTAATCAAATAGTCGAATTTTCAAACAAAAAAGATTAAACTTCAACCAAAAGCAGTTAAATTTTCAACCCGAAAAGTGGAATTTTCAAGAAAAAGACGAATACTCCACAAAAAAATATAATAGTTGATATTTCGAACCAAAAGAAACAACGAATTTTCAAGAAAATAATTAAATTTTCAACCAGAGTTGAATTTTCAACAAAATAATGAAATTTTTAACAAAATAGTTGAATTTTTAACCAAGTAGTTTAATTTTCAACCTAAAAAAACTAAATGCAAAAAAAGATACATTTTCAACCAAAAATGGAAAAGTTAAATTTTCAGTAAAAAAATTAATTTAAAAAAAAAATATAATTTTTAATAAAATAGTCGATTTTCAACCAGAGATGAATTTATCCTGAAATAATGAATCTCCCACAAAAAAAATAATTTTTAAGAAATTAGTTTCATTTTTAACCAAAGAGATGAATTTTCAACTAAAATGATGAATTATCAAACAAATAAATTTTAAACAAAAAAGTTCAACTTTCAATCCAGAAGTTGAATTTTCCAACCAAAAAGACGAATTTTCTGTAAAACAGTTGAATTTTCAACCCGAAAATACGAAATTTCAACCAAAAAAATCAAATTTTAACAAAACATGGAAAAGTTACATTTTCAGTTTAAAAAACTGATTTTAAACAAAGAAAAACGAATTTTCAACAAAATAGATCATAATTGAACCAAAGAGAATAAAAAAACTGATTAAAAAAAAGAGTTTTCAACAAAGTGTTTAAAATTTCAACCAACAAGATGAATTTTCAACTAAAAATGATGAATCTTCAATCAAAACATGATTTTTTAACAAACTGGTTCAACTTTTAACCAATTAATTTAATTTTCAACTAGAAAAGATTAATTCTCAACGAATAATGTAATAGTAGATATTTCAACTGAAAAATATTTTTATTTTAAATAAAAAAACAGTTGAATTCAACCAAAAAATATAAGTTTTACAACAAAATAGTTGAATCCTCAACCAAAGAAGATTAATTTTTAACCAAGCAACACAACAATTGAATTTAAACCAAAAAGAATGACTTTATAACAAAATAGAAATAGAAGGAAAATATATTGCTGACAAGAATATTATATCAGAGTATCCGCAAACTTCATTTTGAAAATACGCAACTTTTCCGTAACCAATTTTTCATTTTTCTTGGCAGTTATCTAAAGTGTCCCTTATGTAAATTCTCTGACTTTTGCAAGATTATTTTTCAAAATCCCTGACTGTTCCCTGATTTCCAGATTTTGTCCAGACCCATGGCCACCCTATTTTTCTCATATTAAGACTTGAGTCGAGACTTCGGAACAAGTTCAGGACTCTTTCGTGAACTTTTTTTCTCCATGTCGAGAATATTCACTTTAAATTTCACATTATTTCCATTTGATATTTTGATAATAGTAGAACTTTATTTTTTTATTCCAGTTTTTTGTTGTTATTTAATTTCATTTCGTATTTTAGTGTCGCAGAATGGAGTTAAAGGAGTGAAGGAAGGTCAGTATCAGTTTTATAATCCCATTAAAAGTGAGGGCGGTGATTCTGGCAAGTAGGGTGAACTTTAAGGGCGTCGTCGGTGTTAAAATATCGACAAAGAAATGCGCCTGGAGTTACATCGAACGAAGTAGATTTGCGTGACAAGGCGCGTTACCATTGACATGAAAAAAATAACATAGCGAGCTTCCGAGTTGCTCTCATATATTTATATGACATTTTTCAATATGGGGTCGACAATAGTTAAACCATACAGTATGCAAGAGGAAATTCATGGTCCTCAAGTAAAGGGAAATAGTGAAATTGCCGCAAAGGCTTTGCCACACGATGCGGAACAGAATAATACGAAATTCTATTCCCTAGAATGCCTAGATGACCCAAGTCGCTATTTGAGGAAATTGATAATTCTATCAGAATGCGAGCCCACAAAAATAACTATACCCTCTGATGAAAAATAGATTTTTAGTCGACAGAGGTTTGGTTGATCCAAAGAAACATTATAATTAAGAGGCAGAATGATTGAAGTGAAGAAATTAATATGTGAGCTAAGAAAATAATTATTTTATTTTTAATTATGTCTAGAACGAATCACGTTCATCGAATGAAAGAAATATTTTAAATATTTGTTTAGGTCAGAGAATAAGTTGATTAAACAATTACTAATATTTATATTAAAATTATGATATTTATAAAAATAAAAATAATAAAAAGCACAATAAAACTGAGTTGATTGAGAAAGTAAATTAATTTCCGTTTTCAAATATCAGAGGTAGCAAGCATCGTGTAACTTTGCCTCCTTCCAGTGCAGCGTATTTAATATCTGTTTCCTTATCTCCTAAACCTGGGTAGCCATTTTGCTATGCGCGGTCATTTTTTAAAAACTTTTCTCGTATGCAGGAATGTAGAGAAAACATAATTAGGTTTAAATAGAAGTTTTTTTCAATTATAAATTAAGAGAAGATAAGGACTGATAACTGATAATTGAATTTCCAAGGCGAGGTCACGTCAGCCGTCAGGTAGAGATCATCGATAAGCAGGAAACCTACTTATCCCCTGATCGGATTTCTCTGAGGGAGGATTACAAAATTTTACCGACCGAAAAGACTGCTTATTGATTACTGTCTAGGGGTATATGTAGTTTCTTTCAATCTTTCTACCCTAAAAATATAACTATCACGTTTATTTTTCAGCGAAAAAAGTTTCCTATGAATTTCAGAATTTATTTTAGGAACCAAAAATTATTTATTTGCGTTAAGGGATCATACGTAAATTAGGAAAACATATTTTTGAAATTTAGAGCCTCCCTCCCTAAATAAATTTTTTTTTTGACTGTATTATAGGGTTGATTATAAATTTTAGGGTGTGGGGCAGTATGTCAAGTTAAAGAATCGAAACTTTCTGCAAATGCTTCCAAAACTCGCCTATTGCTTCGGGAATGGAACCCGCGCCACCGTGGCTACCAAGGTTTCCGTGTTGGAACATAACTCAATTACTATACAATCTGGGCCACGATGACTCCGCCCTTAAAAATTGTTTATACCTAGAGTAATTTCTTTCATATGAAGCCTTACCATTTTTAAATTTTGGGCCTTTAAAACTGAATTATTTAAAACGTTAAGCTTTTCGAATTGAACACTTTTAACTAAAAAAATTTCGTACTTAAAAATGCATCATTTAAAAATTGTACAATTTTTATCGAAAATTTAAAAAATGCAAATTTTCCAGATTGAACTTAAAAATACTAGGATTACAAAATTTCAGAAAAAAACTTTACGTAATTTATGCAGGGCCCCCTCACACTTTTGATAATTGATCCGTTTCAAATTTACTTTTACAAAATTAATAATTAAGCTATTTAAAACGAAAAAAACTGAATAATTTTTAATTGTCAACATTCAGAATTAAACAATTTTAATTTGATAACGCAATAAGAAATTAAACCATCTCAAAACATATTTGGTATTACATATTTTCCAGGAGTTTAATATTTTTCAGGGGTTTAAAGGTCTCGCTATTCGTATCGAAAAAAGCCGGCTATTCGTACCGAAATTTCGGTACACGTAGCCACGGCCTAAAATACGGATGACCTTTAATTTATAAATTATGAAATTTATTTAAATTTTGGAAAATAATTTTTGATTGAGATCTTTGATTGGAAATTTGGTCTGTATGAATGCACCCTAACAATAAGATGCACACAAGAATGGGGGAAGACAAAACAAGTGAACGAGCTCTGGACGTGGCAACGACCGGATACACTCGCTCAAGTATATTCTCTTTCTATCTCTCTCTTATGTATGTGCATCTCTCTCCTTTTCACTAAGGTTGAATCATAGGGTTATCTCCCTCGCGCGTGAATCCAGGTATGCATGGACAGTGGACACGCATGTGTTATAGTCGTGCGACTCGGATAAAAAAGAAAAAGCAAAGAGATGAAGAGAGAGAGAGAATTCATGGTTATTATTTTAAACCAGTTGTCACTGCCGAGGTCACTACCACAGGCAATATCAATGACAATTTTTCATTTTTAAAATCTCTAATTATATGCTAAACAAAGTGTTCAAATTAAAAAACTTTTAACTATTTTCATTGAGAATCCCTATTTCTAAGGTATTTTTTTACATAATTGTTAATTTTTTTAATTAATGTGAAACAAATTATTCAAATTAAAAACCTTCCACCAGGGGCCGTTAAAAAAAAAGACGCCACACTGCAATGGGGGGGGGGGGGGGGGGGGCCGGACAGTAAAAACATACATGGAAAATATAAATGCACATAACAATTTTTTTAAATCCTTGAAAAAATGAAAATTAGTGGCTTTTTTACGAGTAATGCATCTAAATACATACATCACACTCTTTCCCCTATTCCCCTCTTTTCCACTTTTTAAAGAATTCCTATTTTCCCCCTGTTTTTAAGAAACTTCCCGTTTTTTAGTTTTTTCGCTTAAATTCGAACTGACCTAATAGAACCTAATAAAATTATACAACTATTTTTGATTGAAAATTAATTCTTTTTAGTTCGAAAGTCGACTATTTTATTTTTAGTTCAGAAAATCATCTCTTTGGGTGAAAAATTCTACTATTTGGTTGAAGGTTTAACTATTTATTTTAGTACTCCTTCTTTTTAGTTAAAAATTAATTTTTTTACCTGAAAATTCAACTAATCCATTTTTGGCTAAAAATGGATTGGTTTTAGTTGAACTACTTTCTTAAAAATTAATTTTATTGGTTGAAGACTAAACTATTTTATTGAAATTTTTTTTAGATAGAAATTCAACCATTTGGTAGAAAATATGTTGTTATATTTATTATATTATATTATTATATTTATTATTTATTTATTTATATTTTGTTATAATATTTTGTATTTTGTTGTAAATTCGTATTTTTTCGTCGAAAATTAATCTGATTGATTAAAAATACAACTACTTTTTTAAAAGTTGTTTTTGTTTGTTAAAATGCCATCTTATTAGTTCAAGATCTATCTCTTTAGTTTAAAATTTAACTGTTTTCTTGAGGATTCGCCTTTTTGGTTTGAAAACCTAACAATTTTGTTAAAATTGTTGTTCTCACTTGACTGAAAATCTTTCCTGGTTGAAATTTCCCGGTCTCTTTTGGTAGAAATTCGATCTTTTCTGGTTAAAAATTCAACTTTTTGTTAAAAATGAATATGTTTTGAATGTAGATTAAAGTAGTTTGTTTAAAATTGGTCTGTTTGATTGAATTCAACAGTTTTTTTATTAAAAATTAAAAAAAAAAATTGGTTGAAATATCTATTATTATATTTTTTGTTGAGACTTCATCTTTTTGGTTAAAATGAACCGTTTTTTATTTAAAATTAAAATTTTAAACTATTTTGTTGAAAATTTGTTTTTTTTATTGAAAATTTATCTGTCTTCTAAAATATTCGTCTTTATGGCTTGAAGATTCGACTATTTGATTAAAAATGCAACTGTTTGTGGTAGAAGTTAATTCTTTTTTGTTTGACAATTCAATAATTGGTCGAAAATTCGAATTTATGGGTTGGAAATTAATCTTTTCGGGTTTAATAGTCAATTGTTTTCTAGAACATTCGATTTTTTCGCTTTAAGACTCAACTCTTTCGTTGAAAATTAATCTCTTTTGGTAGACAATTAATCTTTTTTTGTTGAAAATTCAGCACTATATTTCGACTTGAAGTCTTGAGCATTGCATATTGAATTCAATATGGTAGCTATACATTAATTTGATTTAAAAGAATTTATTCCCCTATTTTCATGAAGAATCACCTTATTTCCCCTGTGTTTGTACGTTTGATTTTAGGCGTTTATCAAGTGAAATCAAAGACAAAAATTTGACTTAAAGGGGGCGGGGTGGTCGCGTATTTTCGACGTCATGAGCATTTTTCTTCAAGTATAATTTCTTCATAAAATATTTTAGATTCAAGAACTGTAGGAGTAATTAATTTAAGAGAGACTTTTCAATCGAGGAATAAAGATGGCCGAAATAAATATTTCAGTCGAGGAAAAGAGACGTAATCAACTGAAAATAACTTTCGCTACGTATCAACGAACTAAGGCCGTTCTAGATCAAATCTAAGAAAGGAATGATCAATGATATCATTCCCAAAGAAAATGTATTCATTCATAAAACGATCACTGTAAAAGAACTTATAATCAAGATGATACTAATACATTTTTTATTTGCCAAAGTCAGCTAATACAATTTTATTGTACAATGCTTCTATATTCATTGTCATGAAGTACTTTAACAGAGTCGTACTTGAGCTGAATACCATTACTTCTAAATTTATTAACAAAATAAACAGCACCTCTCTAGATCGATGACAAAATCTCCGGATGCTTCGTTATTACCGAATTTTAATAAATTTGCACACAAGTTCTCAATAGTTGACAATTTTAGACAGAATAATTCGACGCCTCCATTCAATATGAGTCTATGTGCTGACAGCGCCGTGTATGAGACTATGCGCTGTGTATAAGCATAGGGAATAGTCTCATACAGAGCGCTGTTAGCACATAGACTCATATTGAATGGAGGCGTCGAA
>CAKNYM010053388.1:1046856-1065540 GCA_932195095.1 Andricus curvator
ACAGAGCGCTGTTAGCACATAGACTCATATTGAATGGAGGCGTCGAAATATTTAAATGAAACACGTGTTCAAATTTACGTTGTACATACAAAACAGATGTCACCGTATTGAGACTTAGAGTAGACAACATGAATAAAAATTCGACTAAAAATAATACATTATTACTATAACAATATTTGAACCGGGTCTATATTCACGAAAATAAAAATTTTTTAAAGGCCCCCAAAAGGCAATCTGTAAGGAGGAAGGAAACGCTTTATAGATGGATCTTCGGGAAATTCAAACGATTTCTGGGTTTTCCTTTTATTTCCAGGCGCCTCTAGTGGAATTGGAATCTTGTTTAAAACCACAAAGTCAACCGAGTATGTATAATGAAAGGGGCGGAGTTTCTCAATACGAAGTGGAATTTCAAATGTTTCCAACCTGAAGGTACTTCAAATGTAGACTCCTGTACTGTCACACATACGATTCCTCCTGGCATTCTTTCCTGTGTACCAAAAACATGAACAGGGTCTATTAAGTACGAGTAGGAATTTTTCTGATCGGCACAATGCAAATTCTAGAATTTGTATTAGGTCAGAAACAAAACTGATCCAATTCTACAAATTTTAGATGACCCAGAAACTAGCCCAGTACTGGTAAAACACCTAATAAGAGCTATGTTCTGTACTGGCATTAGCTTTGTAGAAAGATAGTACTAGTACTGGTACGCTGGTGGGAATGATAGTGGGCCAGTACTTCTTATTGTACTGAGAGACAGTACCAGATCCACTATTGTGCCAGTTTATGAGCCGGCACTGGCCTAGCACTGCATTTCACATTTTATTTATTAACCACATATTAACGGTGCAAAACTTTTTACTATTTTTAAACTTTGCGTCAAATATGACACGACTACTTCAACAGGGCTGCTGCAAAATCCTAATTTTTGAATTCCCTGACTTTCCCTTACTTTTCCCAGACTAATTTTTCATTTTCCCTGACGGTTCTAAATTATTCTTTCAGGCATAAAAACAACCTTACATCTAGTAGATCAATAATGTTAATGTAAAAAAATGTTTGTTTCTAAATATATTTTAAACACTTTTATTATAAGGGGTCGTCCAAAACCAAATAGTTGAGTTTTCAATGCAAAAAGATAAATTTTGAACCAAAAATGGAAGAATTAAATTTTTAGTTGAAACAATTAATTTTTAACCTGATAAAAGGAACTGTCAACAAAATAGTTAAATTGTCAACTAAAGCGATGAATCTTCGAATACAAAAATGAATTCTTAATGAAAAGTGTAATAGTTGATATTTCCACCAAAAAATATACAGAATAATCT
Source organism: Andricus curvator (assembly GCA_932195095.1). NCBI lineage: Eukaryota > Metazoa > Arthropoda > Insecta > Hymenoptera > Cynipidae > Andricus > Andricus curvator. Next base: position 1,048,185 of record CAKNYM010053388.1, read on the forward strand.
AGTCAATAAACAACAAAAAAGTGCATCCAAAATGTTGAATTTTCAAGCCAAATTTAACAAAAAAGTTGAATTTTCAATCGAAAAATGTAAATTTTATATCAAAATAATTGAATTTTCAACTAAAAAATACGATTTTTCAACCAAATAAATAAATTTTCAACTGAAAATGATCATTTTTCAACCAAAAATAGAATAGCCAAATTATCAGTTAGAAATAAGCAGATGAATTTTCAGCCAAGATTAAATAAAACTTTCGACAACAAATGGAATAGTTAAATTTTCTTTTTGAAAAATAAATTTTTAATTGAAAAAATATATTTTTAACCAAAGAAATCAATTTTCAATCAAAAAGATCAATTATTTATCAAGAAGATTAATGTCATACCAGTAATGGCGAATTTTTGACAATATACAAGAATTTTCAACCAAATATGTAGTTGAATTTTCAGCAGTGGTGTAGTCGAGGCCTGGCGGGCCCTGTCGCCGGCATTTTACTTTTTTGGAAGGCCTGGCGGCGCCAGGCCGCTTTCTTGTCGCACGAGAAATCTGTTCGGTTAGCATTAAAAGGGCCATTTACAGAGTATTAACAATTTAATTATAAGATAGTGTGCAACCCACTTTATGTCAGCAATCAATTATGAAAATATATTTATGATTATTGATTTTGATCACTGATTTGATTGATTTGATCATTTTGATCATGGATTATTATGATTCAGAATTTCCTGACTACAGTGAATCATGTTTGTGGAATTTTCCAAAGTTGTAAATTGATTCTGTTGACCGAATCAATTTCAAATCGCTCAGGCAATCTATGCTGAAGTCACAGAATTATGTGTCTCTCAAATATGTTGTTTTTCAATTAAGGGAATCAGACGACACGTATCTTATTGATTTGCCGAAATTTTTTTTGACAAAGTTATGAGTATTTGAATTTTAATAATTGAAAACGCAGATCATCCAAAAATTTTTTTTAAACGTGTGCTATTTTTTAATATAATATAGGAATTTATCTTTTTCTTTCTGATTCTGTTATAATTTCTCGTCTTCTTTCGAAATTCGTTAGAAAATTCAAGAAAGTTCACAAGTGAGAAAATGGCGGCGGTTTTCCTGAAAATATTAAAAGTCAACTTATTCAAAATTACACCGTTTTTTCCTCTTGATTTTTTTTCTAGATTCGTCGTAACCTCAACCAAAACAGATTAATTTTCAACCAATTAGGTGTGATTTGTACCAAATTAGATGAATTTTCAACAAAGAAAGACGAATTTTCCTCGGATTTTTCAACCAAAAAGAATTACTTTTTAATAAGATTGTTGACATTTCAACAAAATAATAAAATTAACTTCAACTTCAGTTTATCGGAAATCGCTCGTCAGATTTCCCTGACATTCCCTGACCAGTTTTAAATACCCTGACTTTCTGGAATTCCCTGACCTGTAGCCACCCTGCTCAAATATTTTAATCCTATTCAAAAATGCCGAAATCGAATAAAAAACTCCTATCTATTCAATCGGAGTTTACTGATTTAGGACTTGTATTCAAAGTGGCAGATTCAAGTAATTTAGATTTTGTAATCGATTCAAAACGTTGCATTTTAAATAAATAAAAAAATCGCCAAACCACATCACGGTATTACCAAATGAAATAATTGATACGTTTGATATCGAGCCTTTATAAAATATTAAAAGTGTTCTCATTTCAGAATTCTGGCACCTTTCTCGAGAACAAAATGTGAGCGAGAGAGAGATTTCGAGTGGTTAAAAGTCGATTTCACTTTCCACGGGTTCAGGTCACAGAGTTTACACTGGTGTGATGAATCGCTCGGTAGTCGGATAGGAAATGCCCGGTTAATTCGTGTATATCGGATCGGAGACCGCCCAATTGGAACGTCTAATCTGCCGACTCGTCTGTCGATAAAACAGTGATTTAGTCGCCAATTATCGGCCGCGAGCGTTATGTCGGCTGCGGAGCGAAGGTCCGAAGGATCAGAGGGATTAAATTCCTTCCACCGCTATCCAAGCCTAGTCTCCCCTGATTCCAGGCCAGCATCGCTTGGTATGAAAGCGATGACGTATCATCGATTACTTTGCAAGCGATCAAATTCGATTAGGATTGTACAACAATTTAACAATAGACAACTTTCCTACTCAGCTTCAGAAACCCTCAAATGGAAAATGTAATGAGTTGGAGAGACATTTAACTTTTCTGCAATAATAGGAAGAAGATTATAAAGACTGTCCCAATTTACTACTGGCTCTGTATCGCGCAAGACTAGGGTAGTGGCCTAGAACTGGAAAAAAATCTATAATGATAACTATGTTCTGTACTGGCACACTACTGGCCAAAAACGATTTTTACAGATTTTAAGGGGTTTCCATGGATTTTAAAGGATTATAAGGGATTTTGAAGATTTCAAGCGATTTCAAGGATTTCAACAGATTTCAAGGAATCTCAAAGAATTTTCAGGGATTTCTACAATTTTTAAAAGATTTCAAGGGATTTCCAGGGATCTCAGTCATTTTTAAGTGATTTCAAGAGAGTATGTACACAATACATGGAATTAAGAGGATTTCAAGAAATTTTCAAATAATTAAAAAAATTTCAAAGGATTTACCAAATTTTCAAAAGAATTCATGGAAGGTGTACACCAGAGTTCCAGAAAAATAAATAAAACATATAATGAAATAATGTGTATAATAGTATAAAAAGTAATTTCAACAGTCAAAACAGGTTTTAATATTAGCATATTTAAAACATATAATTAGGAAGAGCAAACTTACGTAAGAAATGTTAAGTAAGGATTAGTAAGAATTTCCGGACTCCCTCGCCCCAAAAAAGCTTAACATAACTAATGGACACTCCGTTTCGAAGAATAATTATAATTATACTTCAATTATTTTAACATGTTGTAACCTTATTAATTTTTCAAAAAAATGACAGTCTGCCTTCTCAGGCAATACTTTTATTTTCCTCTTCCAGAATAACTGATCGATATCCATTTTTACGAGGTCTTCGGATTTTATTGTAGTTTTTAAAGGGGCTTTGTTTGAAAGCATTCGTGTAATTCTTTAGTATATGTTTATATGTGTAACAGATTGTGATGTTATCAGCTCTACACTACTACATTAAATCCATATCATCAATCGCATTATCGGTACACACTACACAAAGACCTCCCACAATTTATTCAACGACTTGTCTCCAATTGTTATTCAAATTCAGATTCAAATTATCTTCTGTCAAACATGCTTCTAATATTCTAATAATCAAACCTCAATGATAACCTCAATTTGTTTCGTTTAAACAATTCTTTTTGTAAACGTCATCAGTGGAAAAGAATTTTAAAATTGAAAAGAATTGTTCCGCCGTGCACGACACGTTTATAAAACTCTTTTATATAAGTTGTTCTTCGATGCTTCCTTTTATTGTGCGAAAGTGTTAGAATCTCACGTATTATCATACACATTCTCCAGAGTACAGTTAGATAAATTAGTGTACATAAATGCGCTATAAAAACAATTGTTCACGACATATTTTGTCGATTTTTAATTCAATTAATTAAAATTTTAGCAACGTACATGTGTACCAGATACTGTGTTTGAGGACGTCTACTCAAATCCTGAATAAAAATCCCTGACAATTCCACCTTATCTATTTGAAAATTTTGATTTAAGGCTTGCAGTGTCATTGATCCTAATTCAGTGGAATCAAAACCTAAACAGGCAGGGCCGAGTGAATAATTTCTGTTGGATTTGGACGCATGACGCAACCTGATGCAACTAACGCGCTGAGAGTGCGGCCCTCATGCTCTTTGGCACGCTTGACTGAGCGCCGCCTCTCTTTCGGCTTCGCGGCTCCTCTTATCACCAAAATGCGGAGGCCATCAATTCTAATAATATCGTAAACCGATGGTTCTTATATCGGGAGATGAATGTACATATTTTTCTTTTATCGGCTTACATTTTACAGTTTAGATAAAATTATATTACTGATTTCGAATACCAAGGGTCCGACGAGGTCACAATTATTATAATAGATTTAAGAATAAGTTTAGTAATGTTCAGACAAAGTTTTGAGCAAATTCTAATTTATTTTAATAGGCATTATCTAAGTATTTCATTTACTCTTCGATACTTGATTTAATTTATTTTTACAAATGTTTTATTTTCATACTTAAAAATCAATGCAAAATCAATGCACATAAACACAGTTTATGTTTCGATACTCCCGATTTAGGAACAAGGATTTTTGCAGTCAACCCCCGACACTGTTCCTGAACCGAAAGTCGGGTGTATTTATCTACTCGAGGCGTTCATATGGAAATACATCTTAGCTCGATAAAAATATTAAAACTATTCGTTGAAAAAAGATCAAAATGTGCATTTGCTTATAGAAATTGTATAAATAATTAACATTTATTGTTAATTTAGAAAATATGACAGAAATAAATCTCTGAAAAGACATTTTTTTAATTCCGTAAAGACAATTGAGCCTATTTATGGAAGAATGGTAAACATGAGCATTTGTTTATAGGAATTGTTTAAATAAATAAAACCTTTTGTCAAATTACTAAATATGACAACAAGGAGGCACTGAAAAGACAATTCCAGTTTATTGTGCGAAAAACTTAAGCCTATTCATACAGACTTTGTCAAACTGTAAATTTTTTACAATTTTTTTTAAATAATTGGAAAAGAGCAACTATTTTTAATTAATTTTATATTTTATGCCAAAAAAAATTAATTTCAACAACTAATAATTACAAATCACGAAAAAATGACTCTTGTTCATTGATTTTTTTATAACATCATAAAAAATTGCTTCTTACTCGAACAAAATATAAATTATTTCTGAAGAGTTATTATAGTGATTTAGGGCCTGTTTTTATTGAATTTAAAAATCTTTTAAATAATATGGCACATATTAAAAGTTAAATAAAAAAAATGTGTTTTATTATTTAACAAAAAAATGTTGCTTTGGCTGAAATCATTTATTGATAGCTGCTCGTTTTACCTGGAAGCCTTACGGGCATTAAAAAAACAATACATCGAAATTCGTTGAAAATTGAACTGTCGAGGGATTTTTGTCCAAAAAAGTGCTTTTTGGCACTGTGGAATGCGTCGAGTTAATGATTCATTTTGAATATTTATTTAATTATATATAATTATTATAATAAAGTATAACGATAAAAATCAGTTGAGTCTTTTATTCGCCTCTAAGGACATTCGAATGAGTAAGTTTAATGTGTACGAAAATGGTAGTGTATTTTTCGCGTATGAAACTTGAAATAAACTCTTTTCATGAATTTTAATGTCTATCAGTATACGCGAGTGCATTCATATACGCGCATGACAGCATCGAACCTGCTTCTCTGTGTATGTGGTAATTGGCACATGAATCACGCAGTCGAGTGTAGCGTTGTCGCTTACATATGTGTGTATGTGTGTGTGTGTTGGTCTGAATTCGTAGCCGAAGTAGAAGTTCCTGTGAACCCGCAAATGTTAGTATAAGTGAATAAGTGTGCATGTGTAAATATGTGAAAATGTGTGAGCCTGGAAATGTGTATGTGTGAACGCGTGTATGTGTGAACGCGTGCATGTCGTGCTGTTCGAGCTCGAGCAAGCGAAGCCCGCGGAAACACAGTGCCATTATTATGCATACAATGCAAAATAATTATCGCAAACGCGAATCAAAGCTTGAATATTTGCATTTCGGCTCCTCCTAATCTAAGTCTATCAGAATTTTATTGAATCGATCTTTCCTAAAGATTTCGACAATAAATTTAAAATAATAACTATTCAGTAAGATAAATATATGTAAGATTGAATATATCCAATGAAATATTGAGCAAAATGAATAACCTGCAAAAATAGCACAATCATTTTAAAATACGAGCATAATATTTTCAAAAAAAAAAATTTACGAATTTAGCTTCTTTTTTGACTAGCCTACGTGTGCCTTGTACGTGTTCTGGGTGCACCGTGAAATAAGGAAAGAGACGAAAAACTCGTTTGGCTTGTTTCTGTCTTTTCTTCCTCGAACGCTGACGAAGATAATCAACTCTCCGATTAAAGTCTTCAATTAAAGAACGTTTTCGTAATTCTTTTTCAAAAACTTTTTAAGGATTATTGATTATAAGGAATTGCAGAATGAAATATGATATCTAAATTTAGTGATGCTGGTTTCTTTATTATTGGATATTGTGCGAGCAAACAGTGTTTCTTTGTTAGCACGTCCCAGTTGCCTTTCGTTATAATGACTTTCAATGATAATATCTTAATCTACGTGAAACTACATGTGCCGTGTAAAGGTGTGTAGTTAGGTATTCAAAATAAAAATATTTTGAAATTGCAGAAAGATATTATCATAAATAATTAAGTACACTGAAAAAATAGATATAGTATAGGTCTAACTACTTGGTTTTTAATATAACGGAAAATCAAAAGCCATTTTTTAATAAAAACTGTTAAATATTTATATACAATTTAATTTTAGTTTTGTATATAAATAAGTATTAAAGCAATTAAAATAAATGTTATCAACTAATATTCAATTTCTGTAGCACGCTTTTTTATTATCTTCTGCCATGCCAATCATTTAACTTTCCTACAAACTGTGCTGAACTGGCTTAATTCCAGTTCAGAGTATAAACACATATACACAGTAAACACACACATAGGCTCATATCATCCACTACCTTCTCCATTAAGTTGGACAATAATTTCGCCGACACTGACCAGATAGATCTGATAATTTTACACACAAATGGTAAAATAGATGGGAAAAGTATTGACCTATAGGAGGAAAAGGAGGAGTAGTACAATATTTGCCCACAGAATGCGGTATAGCACACGCCTAAAAGCCCGTTCAATTTGTCTCGACTAGTCAAATTTTTTTCCGCTCGCACTAACAGACCCGATCTGTTAAAAAAAAAAAAATCTGCCCGCTTCGCGGGCACATTCTCATGGCGCGCTTCGCGCGCGGCTCGCTTCGCTCGCAAGCTTGAGCGCGCCTAGGGCGCGCGACTGTTGGATCTCGCGCTTCGCGCTCGATCATATATTTATCTCGCGCTTCGCGCTCGATTATGTATTCACCTCGCGCTACGCGCTCGGGCGTATTTGCATCGCGCTTTACGCTAGGCTCCTCTAGATTTTTGAACTTCGTGTTCGACTTCGATGAAAAGAAAAAGTTTGTTTGCAAATATTATAAAATTATCAAAACCTCTACATATTAAGTGATTGTTAAATTTGCTTTTATTTTAGACTGAAAAGGAACTTTATTTACTCAAGGTTCTATCGACCTTAAGGAACACATTCTCATCCAGACACTCGCGCTTCGCGCTCGATATTTGATTTGAAAATCATTTGAACCGTATGATAGAAACAAAAAAGTTTGAGCGCACTTACGGCGTGCGATTTGGTAAATACACTGAGCGCGCACTTTGTGCTTCGTGTTATATGTTCTTCATATACAAATTACTAAATTTGTATTTGATTTCAAATGAAAAGTAATGATATTATTGAGGCGACAAATTTTATTAGTTAACATTTTATTTTAGCTTGTGCCGTTTATCAAAAAAGTTAATTTTTTCATTTTGAATATATTCTTACCACAAAAATTGATTACGGGTGTGTAAGTCTTTTTTGAATGCACAATTTTTGTTCATTTATATGTTTTCGTACCTTGCATTGTTTTTTCAAAACTTTTATTTTTTTTACTGTCAATGTTATTTTCACGAATAAAACAAAAACCACGCATCCTATCGAAACATGAGTCACAATAAATTTGTACCTCTTCCATGGATGAACAAATTTTGTTTCGGTCATTTTTTCGTAGCTGGTAATATTCGTCTGAAAATTAGATTTTTCTATTTTCAATGCTGTTTTTTACGAATAAAACAAAAACTACGCGTCATATCAAAAAGTGAATGATAAGAAATTTGTAGATCTTTTTTAGGTGCACAATTTTGGTGAGATGATCTTTTCTGGTATCTTGCATAGTTTTACAGCAAAATGGCTTTTTTGATTTTTCATTAATTTTTTGTGCGATAAAAATTCGAATTTTTTATTTTTCGAAAAATTCAAAAAGTTGTCATGAAAATATTATAGGGTGTTCAGGAATCAACGTTTTTCTCCTCTTGACTTTTTTTCATATCGTGCGTTTTTCGGCTTAAAATGTTCATTTTCCTTTGTTTTTTGGAATTTTGAAAATGCTATAACTCCAGTAATTTTTTTTTTATCACGAAAAGTCATAAGAATATTTTGTTCGTCATTTTGCGTACTAGTAATAACCGTACATAGAATTTTCAAATCTTCCAAAAAAGTGGTCTCCAAAATTTTCAAAATGTGCTCACTTTTTGGATTTTAATCCAAAATAGCTGGTTAACGAACTCGTTCTCTATTTTTCGGCCATAAAAAAGTGTGCCAAAGCTCAATCAAATCTGATCATTTTTTCGAAAGTTATCGTGGCTACAGACAGACAGACAGACAGACAGACAGACAGACAGACAGACAGACTACAGACTACAGACAGACAGACACCTTCGTAAAAATCGTTTTTTCTGACTCAGGAGGTCTCAAAACGTGGACATTTGATGAAAACCGACTATGTCAAATTTTACATAAAACCAATACCTTCTCATTAGAATGAGAATGTAAAAAGAGGACACCCGATTGTCAGTTTCAAAACATTTTTTTTAAATTTTATTTTAATTTTAGCAGGTGAATTTAAATAAAAATACGGAATTTAAACATGATTATTAAGTCAATAACTATTTGCTATCAATGAAGTTTTCAAGTATTGAAAGTTCAAGGCAATTAAATACTATGGTAATTGCCGCGAGACAAGGTCTTCCAATTAAGTGGAAACCCATAATTTAGTACAAAATTTTGTTAATAAATTTATCCTGTGGAATTTTTCAATTTTTCAGGTCAACTGAAACTTAGCAATTCATCATTTATTTATAATTTTCCTAAAGTTTACGGGTTTACACATTTTAAATTATTTATATTTTATAATCTCATTATTAGGATTGAATAAGGGTTATAACTTTTACTTATATACAATTTGAAGCTAAAACAAAAAATGCAAATATATTAACTTTGGTTAAATTTTATAATTCATTATAAATGTTTGATGAATTTTGAGATTGACTATACGTAGATTATGAAATGGAAATGTAAAGCCTTGAATTTGAAAGCGTTAAAAATTTTAACATGGTAAATGGAAGCCTGAAAAAGTGTAAACAATTTCAAACAAACTTTTAAAATGAAACAATTTATAATTGGCAGCGTTCCACATTGGGAAAATTTTAAAATGGTTAAAGTATCAAATTAGAGCACGTTGGAAAATTAAAATGTTATGATGAACCATTTTTTAATTTTAATTGAGGAATTAACATCTTTAAATTAAAACTTTCTAAATAGTACAGTTCTAAATTGGAAGAGTTTCAGAATACAATTTCAATTAGAAAATACACTCAACTCCCGAGATAAGCACCCTCAGTTTACACTATTTCTAGAACTTGAGGCCTCGGAATTTGGTGATGCGAGGAGTCAAGCATGACAAACAGCTCGAGGGCCGCACTCTCAGCGCGTTAGTTGTATCGGGTTGCGTCTTCCGCCCAAAACCAACAAAAATGATTCAGCGGCTCTGCCCGTTTACGTTTAGATTCTCCCGAGATATGCTAAAGACCAATGCAAGCCATGCCCGAAACAGTGCTTAGATCGGGAGTTGAATATACGATAATTTTAAATTACACTTTCCCACATGAAGAGAGCATTTTTCTGTCAATCTATTTTACTTCAATCACTCAGAGAAAAGTCCTTTTGTGTCAAAAGGATGTTTCATGGCACAAATAAAATTTCCTCTCAAATTGAAGGTTAAGAGGATTTTCATTTTTCCCAAGAATCTTTTTGCATCAAGCATTATCTTCTTGTAACAAATTTCACCTAATCTTGCTTCCAAATAATTCTGTTTGTGTAAAAACGATATTCACGTGGTTCAAAACGAAACGGAAAAGATGACTATGCTCTTGTTTTAAGATAACTTTTTCTCTGTTGTGAGTGATAGAGGGAATAATTCTGACTCATTCTTGGACAATAAATTTCCCGCCTTTTTCAAGGTTTATTGATTTATAATGATTGCCTGATTTGACGCAAATCCCTCTGAGCATTAAATAAAATATGCATAATACGAAAATCTTGAAATAATAATAATTTATTTAGTAATTACTGTATTCCAATATAATTATCACCCCGATAAAAAAGTGTTAACAACACTTTAACTACTATTAAATACTACAAATATTATTATTTTCAAATCTTACTTACGCACCGGAGACAAAACAGTAGAACAAAAGTATCAGAATTAAAAAGACATCTTACCTGAAACAAAAAAAATATATTACTTAAAAAGAGCAGAGGCAAACTATTTCAAAAATTCCTTTTTAATCATTTTTGCAGATGAGCCATTAAAATGAATTGGGATTTTTTCTATTTCACATTTAATCAAATACACTCAACTCCCGAGATAAGCACGGTTTCATGCATGGCTTGCATTGGCCTTCAGCATATCTCGGGGACATCCAAACGTAAACAGGCAGGGCCGCTGAATCATTTCTGTTGGATTTGGACGGATGACGCAACCTGATGCAACTAAGGCGTTGAGAGTGCGGCCCTCGAGCTGTTTGTCATGCTTGATTGAGCAAATCCTCCTGCACTCCCCTCATCACCAAAATCCAATAGCTCAAGTTCTAGGAATAGCTTAAACTGAGGGCGCTTACCTCGGGAGTTGAGTGTAATAAAATAAATACGTGACACTTGATTAGAAGAACGCAACAAAACAATTCAATCATGCAATCAGAAAATATTAACTTAAATTTTAAAATGGGAAAATTTGTAAATTCCAACTTTCAATTTTAGAAATTTTAACCTTTGACCAGAAAGTGGTTAAAAACTTCGGAAGAAAAAAATTCAAGCCAATAAATACGAAAAATTATAAACTTTCAGATTCGAGGCGTTAAACATTTTAATTTCATTCCCAATGTTTAAAATAAGGGGAGAGGTGTCACGTCATGTGACTTTATTAATATTTTTTGACATAGGCAGGGATCACAGCACAAAAGTAGCTCAAAAAAGGGGAAATAGGGTAATTTTTTTTACAAAAAAGGAGAAAAGTAGAGAAATATTAAACATGTCTTTTTACATGTAGAAAAGAAGCAACAAACAAGCTTTTTATAAGAAATTTTATATTTTTAAATAATATTAAATTTTTTTTTTTTTTTTGGGTGATTCAATCCAATTCAATTAGATTATTACAATTTCACAAATAGGAAAAAGAAATAATCCAAAAATATTTCATATATATTTCTAAAATTGCTATATTTAGTGCAAACTTATTACAAACAAATTTTTTAATAAAAAGATTTCTTTCAAGAAATTGAGTTAAAATTATTGTTTTTTAAAATCATTTCTGCTATTAAGGAATTTGTTTTTTTTTAACTGGATATACTTATTACTTAGATCGTTTGAAATTCATTGACGGCGATGTAAAGTCCGGAAAAAAAGGTTACATAAACAATTTTTTGCATTTTTAAAATGGTTCTCATAATCAGGAATATTTTCTCTTTTTAAAATTCCATTATTAATAATTAAATCGTGATACTTATAGGTATAATTAAATATTTCTTTCCAAGATTTGTCATTCCGTCCTTACTATAATTAATACTTTAAATATATAAATATGAAAATACACTCTTCAATCCTCTTAAACTCAAATTAAAAATAATTCAAATTTGAGCACCTCAAATATCTTACATTTCAAAAAAATTTAATTTGTGTAGATTCAATGAAAAAAATACTTTAGCTTTAAATTTTTATTTATTAAATCGTGAATAGTTTAGTTTGAAATCAGCCAAAGAAATATTTCTAAATTTTTTTTTGGTAAAATTTAAAAATAAAATTTGAGATTTCTCAACACTCCTATACAGATTTGAAAGTCAAGCTAGAATATTTTTAATATTCCATTTTTAATTATTTCACTTTGTACATTTCAATTAAAAAGTGTTCACCTTTCAATACTTCTTTTTTAAATTCGATATATATTTTAACAGTTATAATTTTATATTGGATAACAGCTCCTGTCTCCGGTTTTCACACTTTCAATATGTTCTAAAATGTTTCAAGTTCAAGTTTTAATTATAAAAATTGTATGATATAATAAATAATTTTGTCAGTTGGAAAAATTTAAACTTTCACTACACGCGGTAGCATATTATAGTTTTAAATATAATTATTTTGTACATGTCAAACGAACAAGCGTTCTTATAGTTCTTACGTACATTTATTAATTTAATTAATAAATATAATAATTCAATTAAATAATTATTAATTAAAAAGTTCTCAATTTTTTAAAATTTAATTTAATAATTTAAATTTAAAATTATTATAAGTCCTTCAGAATTACCTTCTTTAAAACGTTTTCATTATTTACTTATTTTCACGTTGTGCATGTTCGTCATTAAGTAATGTTTGAGAAAACTGATTCTAGCGTCATTTTATCGGAATCGCATTATAAATTACGCCGCCCAAATGGATAAGACTGGAAACCGAGTTTGAAAAGTTATTATGATAATAAAGCACGCCATCGCATCGGTGGCAGAGTGAGTCTGGCTTTTCAGCTTTATTCAACATTCTGCAGTGTTGTGTACTGTATGTACCCCCTCAATTTTCCTATCCACTTCTTTCAACAAAACTGAATTTGCACCTGCCGTTAATCAGCTAATTTAAAATTGCACTAAATTTCCTCCTAAATTCGCACAACTCCTCAAGAACAGATGATAAGAGTAATTACTAAACTGATATACTGTGAGAAAATACGCAATAGCTGTTTTTGATTGGAAATTTGAATGCAGAATTTCTGACGACGTAATGATATTCTAAATAATTTATCTAATGGTAACTACTACATATTTGCATTTAGCTCATGAAGGAAACTGCCTTTCCCCGTTTGTTTTGCGGTAACAGTGTTTATACATACGAACAACGCTTGTGGGTAACTAATGTACATACGAAATACAAATACAAGTGCAACGTAGTGTATGCCACAGGAGCCGAGTTTCTTAAATGTTCTCTTTACACAATCATCTACCTTTGTGGTGAGAGTAACGCGTTCATAAAACAACTAGAATGTTTTTTTCTTTTTTTTCCAGCTTAGAGTCCATTTGTCTCTTTTATGTTGCCTCGCTTTTACTAATTGAAATTTCCTCTTCGTCAAAAATTAACAATTTCATGTGCAAAAGTTTAAATTAAAGAAATCATAAATTCATTGTTAAAACATTTTAATTACTAAAAAATTAGTACAAGTTAGTCGAATTTTGGCTGTCGAAATTAGTGGAACTTCAGATTGAGAGCATAGGCCAAAAAGTTCTGTAAGATGGCCGTTTCGATTGAAGAAGAAAAATTCCCGGTCATTTCAGGGTTCGGCAAAATTGTTCATGATCACTGAAATTAAAAAATTCGAGCTCTTAAAATTGAAAATTTTGTCATTTGGAGTAATCACAATTGAACTACAAATTAAAGCACTAAAATTGGAACTATTTTTAATTTTATAAATTGAACAGTTCAAAGATTTCTGGTTAAAAAATATAAATCCCCGCTATGATTTTCAACGCTCTAAATTAAAACTAATCCTCATTTTCAACTCCCGTGAATAAAAATGTTCATAATAAAGCATGTCCCTCTTCCAATTCAATACAAATTTTAAAGTAAAAAGCCCCCCTCCCCCTTGATCTGAATGTGAAGAATACCAAATTTCCCCCCGCGGCCGCACCATAAAAGTGCTTCAAGAAAAAATTGGCTTTTTCTCATTCAGAAAAACAATAATTAACCAAAATTGCCTTCATTCTAACTCAATAAAAATGTTAAGAACAAAATAAATGCCTCTTCCAGTTTAAAACAACTTGAAAATTAAAATTTCTTCATAAAAATAATAATAAAATAAAAAATGTTATGTTATGTTAAATGATAAAAATGTTAAAAATACAAAATTTCCCTCTCCTAATTCATACAAAAATTGAAAATAAAACATTCTTCCCACAAAATCCCCAAATTTCATCCCTTCCAACTCAATAAAAATAATAAAAACAAAAAACGCCGTGTCATAAAAATTCGGTGAACGAAGAAAAAATATTTTGGGTGAAATCCGGGAAGCTGGAAAAGAGCGGGTAGGTTCACCAAAATTCGGTGACCGTAGCGTAAATATTTTCGGTGAGCCTAGACACTTCGAACACAATAAAAATGTTTAAAATTAAAAATTATCCTTCCAATATTGGTAAAATATTCAAAACCAAAATCTCCTCCTTTCCAACTCGATAAGAACCTTGAAAATATAAAATATCCATCTGAAAATTTAACAGCAATTAAAAAATAAAACCTCGTATTGAACTCAATAAAAATATCAAAAATGAAAAATTTACCTGCCTTCAACTCAATAAAAATGTAAAAAACAAAAGTCCTCCAATTCGGACAAAAATTAAATACCAAAATTTGTTCCCTTTCTTTCAAAATTATAACTATAAAATTCGAACGTTTTTTTATACAATTGTTATTTGTACATTAAAATTCAACACTTTCACTTACAAATTAAAAATGTTTAAAATGGAACAATCAAAATTGCAATGTTAGAAACTTGCAAATACTCGAGCTACGGTTCAAATTCGAAAATCATGAATTAATTTATATTTACGTTTGATCAACTTAAAATGTTTTTAACGGACATGTTCAATTTAAAAGGCTTTTAATTTTAATTGTTTAAATTTTCAAAATTGCATTTTAAAATTCTGTGAATTGAAAACATACGCTTAAAAGTGAAGACCTAAAATGGCAAATTTATAAAGTAAAAGATTTTAGAATTAGGCCAATTGAAACCTGAATGATTTCATAATTGAAAAAGTTAACAAATGAACTTAACATTTAAAAAAAGTTGAAACTGAACGTATTCTAAATTACATTATAACATGTGATATGAACTTTATGATATTCCAAGTGATTGAATAGATTTTTCTTCCAAACCTTTTTTAAATTCTCGCTCGAAAAATGAATTCATTGTCATTTCGCGCCATTTTCCGGTCACAAAAAATTTCCGGTCCAGCGGCCACCGAGTTCTAGTATAGCGGAAAATTCAATCATTTTTCCAATTCGATAATGGCTTCTACTTTCTCGCTTTTTCCGATTATTTCACTCCGCGATGTCTGACCGTAATGCACGCATGAATGCAGACGCGAAAATGGCCCAAGGGTTTTCAGACGTTGTAATGTACAATTTGACATAGACAATGGAGGACAGGGTTAAAAGGCTTAGGGGTGCTTCCACTGGTGAGTCCTCAAAGGCCTCCCACGACAGCTTTCCCAAGCAAACGCTCTATAAATAAATCGGAACTACTTCACTTCAAGCTGACCGACCGCACCTCTCAATTTCCCTTTGTTTAATTTTCAATAATTATATGCCAGTCCAGATATTGTATAGTTTACATTTTATTTTATTTTTAATAATAAACTCTAATACTTCAAACTGGACAATTTTAACATATTTTCGGAAGTCCAGACTTTTATGTGTATATATTTAATCTCGAATTAATTCAAATTGAAATGTTTAATCAAAAATTTTTTAAATATAAGGTAAGCTTTAGAACAAAAAACAAAAATGAATAATGAAATTCCATAGAAGTGAGTCAAGCGAAGGATATTAGTTTAAATTACTCCTTCTATTCTTATACATGCCCACGCGGTTGTATTTTCCAGATTCCATGCAAGATTATATAAATAATAAAATCAAGATAAGAAATTATCTTGTAAACAAACCAGATAACAGTAGCATGTTGATAAAACGATCACTTCACTTTTAAGAAATATTTTTTACCCATTGATTGTAATACACATACAACAAAATTTATTGAATTAAAATTGGTAAATGTTGTAAATATTCAAGAAAAAAATTTACTCTTTAAATTTTAATCGGTTTAATCGGATACTGGCCCAGTACCGTTTACACTATTAGTTTGGTACCAAACCAGCAGTATTCCAGTACTACTAAATACTGACCGAAAACATCATTTTCAAAATTCCTTGATTTTTCCCTGGTCAATTTTTTATCTTCCCTGACCATTAATATTCAAAGAAGCAGCATTCTCATCTATTTATAATTTTAACATAGAATATTTTATAAAAGAAATAAGACAATTTCAAATTAAAATTGAAAAATTTCAAATTTATATGTATATTTCAACCAAAAGATATACCTTTTCTACCATAAAAGGTGAATTTTAAATCCAAAAGAACGAATTTTCAACAAAACTGTAAAATTTTCGATGAAAAAAGATTACATTTTAACAAAAAGAGCAAAAAAGACGCTTTTTGTTACAAAAAAGTTGAATTTTCAACGAAAGAGTTTCATGTTCAAAAAAATAATGAAATTAAAAAAAAAAAGTTGAATTTCCGACCAAATAGTGGAATTTTCAACCTACAAAGATAAGATCTCCACAAAAAATCTTATAGTTGATATTGCAACCAAAAAAGATTAAATTTCTACCAAAAGAGATAAATTCTGAAAACAAAAAGATTAATTTTCCATACAAGAAAAATGAGTTTCAAGCCAAATAATTGATTTTTTAGTAAACAAAATTCATATAGATTATTGAATTTTCTAGTCATAAGACGAAATTTCTATAAAACAGCTGATTTTTCAAACCGGAAATGAGAATTTTCCACAAAAATGTTAATTTTCAACCAGACAGTTGTATATTTAACCAAAAAACTGGAAATTTCAAACCAAGATTGTTAGTTTTCTATAAAAAAAGAAGAATTTTCAACTAAAAAATATCAATTGTCAACTAAAAATGGAAAAGTAACATTTTCAGTTAAAAAAAGTAATATTAAGGCGGTGTCTACATGTACTGAAAAAACGCGGATATTTTATGGAAATTTCGGTACAAACAGTTTTTTTTCCAGATCCCGCTATTCGCACCAAAAAATATCCGGCTATTCGTGCCGAAATTTCGATACACGTAGCCATGGCCTAATTAAAAAAATGTATTAAAAAAAATTATTCAATTTTTAACCAAAAAGACAAACTTTAAAAAAAAAATCTGCCCGCTCCGCGGGCACATTCTCATAGCGCGCTTCGCGCGCGGCTCGCTTCGCTCGCAAGTTTCAACGCGACTAGGGCGCGCACCTGTTGTATCTCGCGCTTCGCGCTCGATAATGTATTCACCTCGCGCTGCGCGCTCGGACACATTTGTCGTCTAGGTTTTCACACTTCGTGTCCTCGCTAGTGCACGCTTCGCGGGCTAATACTCT
>CAKNYM010053388.1:1065940-1077251 GCA_932195095.1 Andricus curvator
AAATAAAGATCAAAACGCATTCTGAAATAAAAGTCAGATTTTCAGTCAGAATACATTGTTTGAATTATTATTATATTTTATTGTTTCAATCGTTAGAAATAGTATTGAGAACATAAAAACAATGAAATATTGTGAAAAAACACACCCGAGATGAAAAATAAACTAAATAAGCAAAGTTTTGATGAGAATGTGCCCGCTTATCGGGCAGATTTTTTCACTGTTAATGTTATTTTTTACGAATAAAACAAAAACTACACATCCTATCAAAAAGTGACCCATTAGAAATTTGTAGATCTTTTTTGAATGCACAATTTTAGTCCAGCCATCATTTGTCGTATCTTGCATAGTTTGACCGTAAAATTGATTTTTTGGATTTTTCATTATTTCTTGTGCAATAAAAATGTGAATTTTCGATTTTTCAAGAAAATTCAAAAAGTCATTATGATAATCTTGTAGGGCGTGCAAAAAGAAACACTTTTCTTGTCGTGACTTTTTTTCGTATCGTGCGTTGTTTGGCTGAAAATGTAAATTTTCGTTTTTTCTTTTGGATTTTGAAAATGCTGTAACTCGGAAAATTTTCATTTTATCGAAAAATGTTATAAGAATAAAATATTTGAATTTTCAATTACTATAAGCAGCCGTACAGATAATTTCCAAATTTTGAAAAAAACGGTCCAAAAAATTTTCAAAATGCCCTCACTTTTTGAATTTTCCATCAAAATGGCTGGCTAACGAACTTGACCTTTAGTTTAGGAGACTAAAAGAGTATACCAAAAGCCAGTCAAATCGGTCAATTCTTTCGAAAGTTATCGTGTTCACAGACAGACATACAGGCAGACAGACAGACAGACATACAGACAGACAGACACATTCGTAAAAACCTGTTTTTTGGGTTCAGGGGGTCTCAAAACGTGGACATTTGACAAAAACCGGGGGGGTCAAATTTTACACAAATCTAATACCTTCTCTAGATGAGAATGTAAAAATCTTAACAAAGAAGTTTAACTTTTAATTGAGTAGATCAATTTTCAATTAAAAAAGATCAATTTTCAACAAAACAGTTAAACTTTCAATCAATGATGAATTTTCAACTAAAACGATGATTCTTCAACTGGAATAGAATAATTTTTCATATAAATAACAGTTGGATTCAACCAAGAAAGGCAAATTTACAACAAATTAGTTGAGTCCTCAACTAAAGAAGTTTAACTTTTAATCAAACAGTTGCATTTTTATCCAAAAAAGATTAAATTTCGACTAAAAAACATGAATTTTTGAATCAAAAGGGTAAATTACAAAAAATGGTTACATTTTTAAACACGAAAGATTTCATTCGAATTTTCGACACCAATATATGACTAATATATAACTACAAAAAAAAAGAAATACAAATACAAGACAAATAAATTAATGGCAAGAATATGATATCAGGGTGGCCGCAAAACTTGATTTTCGAAAATTCTCTAATTTTTCGCTCAACAATTTTTCATTTTCGCTGAACATTAATACTCAATGACCAGAATCTTAATCTTGCAACATTTTTAACATATAGAATCTTTTATAAACGGAATGACACAATTTCAAATGAAAATTTTGAAAATTTCAAACTTATTATCCTTGACACTTAGTTATTCAAAGTGCCTCTTTCAATCAAACATGATATTATAGGCCGCTTTACTTCCGATAGCAGTTTAAACTTATTCGTATATTCTTAAAGATTAAGATTTTAATAAAAACTTTTGGGTATTAAAAATGGATGAAAATAAAAGCATTTAAAAATAAAGCATTGAAAGGGCTGTTCAAACGGTGTGATATAAAGGTGCAAGAGGCAAAGAAAGACGACAATGAAGTTCAAATGGGAAAAAGTCCAATAAACTAGATCTTTATATCTGACTTTTTCTTTCTTTTGCTCTGTCCTTCGGCACAACCCTTCTGGTGAACCGTTTTTGCGTTTCTCATTTTGCTCTTATTCTATTTTTCTCGTAGATCATTGCAATCTACGTCCTAAAATTCCCTTTACATTAATTTCGCTTACCCGTTTCGTTCTCATTCTCTTTCATTCCATGCTTTCCACCTCCGCTGGGATTTTCTCATTTGCAGTTGCGCGTTTAATAAACAAAGTCAAAAACAAGGACAATTTTACGTTTGTCATTTCGCTGCACACGAATCTAATTATGGCTGAGATAAAATGATTAAATTATATAATTAAATGCTATAATTAAACTCTCTAATTAAATAATATAATTATGTTAAATAATAAGTACTCAAATTAAATTGAATTGAATTATTGAAACAGAAATAAGACTTTTCACAACTTTTCTCAAAGAGTACCTTTTGTGTAAAAAATCCATATTTCCTAATGCAAATGGTATGTAGTAGTAGTAGTAGTATACCATTAAACCATTTCCCTTTCAGGGTAGGCGTGACACTACCCGATTCGGGTAGTGTTTCTAGGTGGATAGTTTTCTTGTAGTAAATAACTACAAGTATGGGCTCACCACACCCACGATGTGCCAACAGCACGCAGTATTCTTGAATGGTCACCCATCCAAGTACTAACCGCGCCTAACGCTGCTTAACTTCAGTGATCTGACGAGAACTGGTTTTTTCAGCGTGGTATCGCCGTTGGATAACAGATAAAAATATTATAAGCTAATGAATTTTCCTTCATCATCTCTTCTTTAAAAAAATTGTTTTCAAACGATAAATATTAAAGTATCTTTGAGGGAAAGACTCGAGATCCAAAATCAAAGCTAGAGAAACAAACAGGGTCGTTTCCCTACCAGCCGACAATAATTATAATTAGCTTAAGCATATATTATCTAACTTCTTTCCGATAAAAAAAACTATCCCACATTTTTAGCACACTCGACCATCGCGGAATTAATTCCTTGTGGTAGACAGTTTTCTCTTAAATTATCATTAAGAGGCCACTTTGAATTTCATATCATGAAGTATTAGCATCGTCCCCGCCTTCATTGTGATTGTCACAATTTCTCTGCTATATTAGATCCCACGCTTAGTATTAGTTTTCTGTAATTCACAGAATAAATCAAAAACAGGAAAACAAATGCAATTAGAAAGGAATCTAATGACAAAGTAGGAATTCCTATTTTTCAATTTTTTCTATTTCCTATTTTCCTATTTCTTTTTGCATTTCATTTGAGATCGTTATGCGAATTGTAGCATTCGTTTCGTGGGTGGTTTTAAGAAAAACATGGCTCACTAGATACAGAATAAGATATATCCCCCACAGTGTTGGGGGTAATTTACGCTTGCGCACTTGAAGCGTTTATTTTTGTCGACATTCACGGCATATGTCGAGATTTAACAAAACTGCCTTTCATGCTGTACTTTGATCCTAGGTCACATGTTCCATAAAAATATCAACAAAGTAATAGCTTGATATCTTAATTAACGACTTAGTATTATTCAGAACTATTTCTTGCTCAGAAAAAAATCTTATTGTTGTTACAGCTTAATTTGATTACACTTTATTATTTGAACTAAGCCTATTTTTACCTTAAAACAAGACCCTTTTGTCATGAAACAAGTTTCTCTTTTCAAAAAAATGTCTTGTTTTTCTTTTTTTCAACAGAAGGTCTTGTTTTAAGTCAACAAATAGGTTTAATTTAAAGTGTAACAAAAATAAGACTTGTGTCCGTCTAACCAGAAAAAAACATTTTGTTTTAAGAAAGGGGTCTTGTTTCAAGAAAAAAAGAGTCTTGTTTTTAACCAAAATATGGACGTCTATATACCTTCAATTAAGTACTTAATTCTTAATGTAAGGTTCATTTTCCCTGACCATTAATATTCGAAGACCAGAAACTTAATCTTGTATGATTTCTAACAGACTTTTTATAAACGGAATATAACAATTTCAGTTGGAAATACAAAAAATAAAAATTTATTTGAATAAAAAAAGATGAATTTACTGCCATAAAAGATAAATTTTCCATCCAAAAGGACGAATTTTCAACAAAACAGTTAAAATTTCGAAAAAATAGATTACTTTTAAACAAAAATACTTGATTTTTTAACCAAATACTTAAATTTTCTATTTAGAAAGACGAATTTTCAACCAAGTAGTCGAAATTTTTAAACATAAAAAAATTAAACTTTAACCAAAAAGATGATTTTCAGCAAAAAGCGAACTTTCAAACAAAGAGTTGAACTTTCAACAAATCACTTAAATGTTTTAACCAAAGAGATGAATTTTCAACTACACAGTTGCATTTTAACTAAGAAAAGGACATTTCAAACCAAGAAAATGAGTTTTATACAAAAAAACATGAATTTTCAACTAAAAAAGATACATTTTCACCAAAAATGTCAAAGACATTTTCAGTTAAAAAATTTATTTCAAACAGGGGCCATTCACAAAATACGTGATACATTTTTCAGGAACTTCTGACCCCCCCCCCCCCTAAACGTATCACGTATTTTGTGAATGACCGCACAAAAAAAACGAATGTTTAACAAAATAGTTCAACTTCCAACGAAAGAGATGAATTTTCAACTAAAATGACGAATCTTCAACAACAAAAAACATTATTTTATAACAACCTTTAGCCAAGTAGTTAAATTTTCAATAAAAAATATGAATCTTCAATGGATACTGTAATCTCACATATTTCAACCAAAAAAGATTGTTCACAACACACGCATCGAAAGTTCGACTTTCGTTGTCTTTTGAGCGGGTCGAAAGTTGTGTTTTCAACCCTAGAGTAGAAAGTAGAAACAGGCGACTGCAAATCACTCAAAAGGCAGCAAAAGCCGAACTTCCGATTCACTTGTTATGAAAAATATCGTACATAGTTCGTGGCGAATGGCGGCCAAAAAATACGAATTTTCAACAAAATACTTGAATCCTTAAACAAAGAAAATTAATTTTCAACTAAAAAAAAAATTAAATTTCAAAAAAGATTTCAGTTGAATTTTCAACGCCAAAATATTAATTTTCAATAAAAAGTTAATTTTATACTAAAATGGTTGAATATTTAAAAAAAACGAATTTTTAGCAAAATAGTTGAATTTTCAGCCAAAAAGGATGACTTTTGAACAAAATTGTTAAATTTTAAACCAACTGCAAAATAAATGAATAGAAATAACAATACAAGGCAAATTAATTACTAAGAAGAATATTACATCAGGGTGGCCGCAAAAATTCATTTATTCTTGACAGTTATTTAAAGTGCCTCTTATAAAAATTCCGAGACTTTTGCCAGATTTGTTTTCAAAATTGCTGATTCTTCCCTAACTTTTCCTGACCAATAAAATTCCCTGACCTTTCCCTGACTTCCAGGTTTTTCCTGACCTACGACTTCAAACTTAAAATTATAAGCCTATATTCTGGCTTAAAATGAACCCCTTTTTTAGAAAAAAACTTTTGTTTTCAGTTTAATTTAATTTATACATACGAAGATGAATTAAATGATTAAGTGGAAATTATGGGCTTGGGGAATATACATAATATCATTGAAACGTCATTATGGTAGTAGGATAATTTAGCCAGCACGTATTACTCTTGATATGTTACACAGGTGTGCAGTATCATAAACGTGCATTCATGACTGTGTCTCCCAAACACATATATAGACATACATCCTCGCAATAACTCATCGACTATCGAGCCAATAGAGAATGCATCACACATACGACAGAAATCGTTGATGTATATGTGTTACTCAAATTAGGAGAGATGATAGCCTTTAATTTATAGTATGTCATCATACATATAAGACAGCACAGAAAAAAATTCATATGCAATTTCTGAAACACTTTTATAAAAATATGTATACTTATATTCATTATCCTTCATTTTGAATTCTATTATATCTTATATCATCGTATATTTTTAACAATTTCCGTCAAAATATGTTAAACTAGAAGATTTTTTCTGTTTTAGGGCACCGTTTGGCGATAGTATCAAACCAGCATGAATAGTATTTATGTAACGGGTGCTTTTTTATCGGTCTTCGACACGATAACCATATCGCGTGTACGTTAATGCTTGGCACTGAAACTAAAATAAAATTATCATTTGTTAAACTTTATACATTATATCATTTACTTTACTCGTTCGAAAAGCATTTCATTAATTTCTAAAATAAATTTATGAAAGGGAACAATGCTCCACAATTTATAATTAATATCGAGAGTTCGATCGACCGGGCATATAGTTTCACCAATAAATCTGTTACCTCGTTCACGTTCAAATAATTTAGCATTTGAATAGCTTTAGTAGAATTAATTTACTGTTTAATTAATTAGAGCCTGCCTTCAACCTGCTCACATATCAGTGAAAATGGGTTTCTTTGTGAATGCAAAATTGTTCATTTCATTGTGTTAATTCTCGAAACCGAAATAAAATACTTTAACGTAATGATTAAGTTAAAATAATTTGATATATAGTATAAATTAAAATTGTAATTGAGCTTGTCATTTTTTAATTAATAATATTTGTACAAAATTTTCAATAAGTTTTCTTGGTAAAAAAGGGGTCTACAAATGTACAATAGCAATATAGTTCATGTGTACCATAATTGTGTCCGTGAGAATGCGGATAGTCGCGGGTCTGCTGCAAATATAATCACCCAGAACAAGATTCATAACAATGATCATCATTGATGAGTATAAAGTAATAATTAAACTCTAATGCAATACACTTTTTTTTTAAATCCTGATTGCCGGATAATATACATATTGTTTCAAAAATCTTTAAATATCAAATATTAGTCATAGATACTCTTATCAGTCGTCCTCTACGAAGTGATAAAAAAGGACAATAATTGTTTTATCATTATATCACATTGTAAAGACGGTAACTGAACGCACTAAGAGAGCATCGCAAAATCATAATCATTGTGATTATTACCACATAGACAATTTGAATTTTTATAATAATTAGATTATTAAATTTGAAGTCATTGAAAAATAACAATTTTATATAAAAATATAAAAAAATAAAAATTTGCTTACACGGTTAAAAATGTTTGCCATTTTAATATACATTTAATATACGTTTAATATACATTTGTATGTTAAATCTAAAACCTAGGTATACGAAATTGCGATTAAGAGACTATGTTATTAAATTTCATATACCGCATATTGATCATTTTTCAGAAAACTCAGACATTTGCACTTTACACAGATTAAAAACAATTTTGGCAGCAATTCTCAAATATAAATAATCAAACGTAATATTTTCTCCTAGATAAATATAACTTACACTGGTTTTTAAGAGAAAAGTTCAATTAAACAAATAATTAAGAAACCTAACCCCCAAGCACCTATACTCACGTTAAAATTCTAACATTCGCAGCGAATTTTAGAAAAAATTCCACTCATACGTTGCACTTGAATTGTAAGTAGGAATTTAGTCGACGAATTTAAGGTTATTACTTTATTTTTTAATATTTGACAAGATCTAAAGTCATCAAAGAACTTGTTTCACGCACTCTGTTTTACCGACTTTAATATACATGTGTATTAATTTGACAACACGATGGTATGTTAAAATTAATTTACGGTATATGCAAATGACTTTACTCACATGTATATTAAGTTTCGATCAGATTTTTTTAACATTGTAAAGCTGGGACATAGAGGCATTTTGGGAAAGTTTTACATTATTTTGGTAGAGTTTAAAACTATTTTACGTGTTTATTGAAAAAAAAAACAGTTGAGTAAAACGAGTGATTGCTTGAAGAAAATTGGAGGGGAAACCGAGCGTGAAAGGGTGACTCGTTTGAAGTCAAATACTCGAAAAAGAAAAATTAGTTATCAGATTTCGCAGCGCAGAGTGGTTAAAGTGTTGAATTTTAATCCTAAGGGTTCCACGTTCGAGTCCTGGTACCGAAGAAAAAGGTTTTCTTATTTTTCTCAACAGAATTCGTTTTACTCAACTGCATTTGAAAATTCTCCCAAATGCCTCTACGTCCTCCATCTTTACGAACATTTTGCGGAATCTTTCCCCAACCAATTTTCTCCCCGTTTTCATGTTAATTATGAATAAAAAATTAAATATAGATCTTTATACAAATTGGATGATAATTTTCTACTAATTTTAGTTTATTTATGCCAAAATACTCAGTAAATATAGCTTGTTTTATGGGAAAACTACTCTAGCCGCTCCTCATAATAAATAACGTATAGGAATACTCGATCTACTTTAATACAGTCTAGTATATTATGCTAAATATTTGAATAGATGAAAACCCACCTTACTAGTAAACATTTCATATATGGGTGATTGCCAAAAAGTTAACCATTTTAGACAATGAGATTTTCGAAAATTAAAAACAATTTCCAAACAGTCTAAAATATTTTTGTTTGATTAATGGTAAACCCAAGAGAGTATGAAAATATAAAACTACACTGTTAGAAAAATCTGTATGAGGTTTAATATACATGTGTGTGAAGCAAATATGCACTACGGCTACTGAAATATATCATACATTGGTGTAGTGTATTTAATATACATGTTTATTAAATTTAATGTACACGTCGGTATAGCAGTGTGCGTGAAAACACAAAGTGCTTTCATTTCTTTAAATCTTGTCAAATATTGGCAATTAATTTATTAATCCAGAATTCGTCGACTGAATTGTTATTTATAATTAAAGTGCGACGTACGGGTGGAACTTTTTCCAAAATCCACTCTAAATGGTAGAAATTTCTAAAACTGAATGCTAGTACAGATGATTGTAGGTTAGGTCTTTTACTTATTTGCTTAATTGAACTTTTCGACTTAAAATTCAATTATATTTTTGATTAACTGGAAGAAGGTATTATGTTTTATTATTTAGAATCGAAAATTCCTGCTGAAATTATTTTGAATTTATGTAAAATGGAATTATCTGATTTTTCTTGTATGTGATTAACATGAATGTATATGGAATTTAATATACACGCTCTTAATAGCGATTTAATATGCTTGATATATTAATTTTAATATACATTGGTATATTAAATTTAACAGTGTAATAGATCAAGGAATGTACTTGTGATGAATATGAATTTTATACGTTCCTAAAGGTCGCGTGACAGGACTTGCGACTACGATAAAACAAAAAATTTTTTTAAATTTGCGCAGAACCGGAAAGATTATTTTAAAATACGGAAAAATGACTATTTTCACGATTTATTTGATTTTTACTTCAGCATTTCAATACATTCTCTCATTTTATAGTACGATAAATTAATATAAAGCGTTAACGGACATTTTATATAAAATATTACGCAAAAATAGTTATCATTATTAACTGTTATTCAGAATCAACGTTGATAAAACAATTTTTAATCATAATAAAATCTTCGTAAGTATAAAATTAACGATTTTAGCCCACATTATGAATAGTTTGAATAATTCCTTTCGACTTTCATCCTAAAATAGCAATGTAGCATGACAAGGCAAACAACTTGTGGGACAAAATTTGAGTTGAACTCTACTCTTAATTCTTATCTTATGTAACTCAATATAAGTAATATCAGTGAACCTCAAATATTTAAAAAATGTTGTTAATATTGCTAAGCAATTTTTAATTTTTAATTTGTACGTTGGGACAGTTGCGTGGTAAGATATTTCTGTACTTTTTTATTTCTAATTTCTAAACGATGCTGTCTAAAATTTAGAAACGTTACTAAATTGTAATTTGATATAAGTACTTTACCGCAGGATTTCGCTGGGAGCGGGTTCTAATCTAAAAAATTGCACCCGCTCTTATATATATATATATACAATGCACAGAGTTACCATGAGGAGTTTTACCAATACTGGGCCAATACCCTAAATAGTTTAGCACTAGGGCGTATTGGGGGTGGTCTCGCGCTTCACACCGTAAATCGAGAACTGTGATTCAAACCCCTGATTACCTTCAGTCATAAATTGGAACTAACATTGTTTTTCAATTTGTTTTTCAAGATGGTGCTCAAAGCACCTGCGACTTTGATGATTACACTCTTATTGCGACACTCGCGCTTCCCGCTAGACAATTAGGTTATACAGACGGCTCAGTTTGAAAAATAAAACGATCTAGATGAAATAAAATTGAATATAAGAAGCAGGTATGGTTTTTGAAATAATGTTGATAAAAATTAGATTTCGCTACTTACTAAAATATAAATTGTTGAAATAAGTTTAAAGGATTTTTCAGGAGATTAAATTTGGAATAAAAAAGTCTAAGAATTCGAAAAAGATACTAAAAATTGTCACTGTATTTTAAAAAGATTCTAACATATTCTACTAGATTATTAATATTTTATAGAACTTTTAGACGTTTTTAATCTACCATAAAAGAAGTTTTTTATATTTTTTTCAAATTTTTTAAAATATTGAATAGCATCTAATTTTTTTAATTTTCGTCGAATTTTGGATTAATACCGTTAAGGAACTTGACCTTAATTGTGGGACCTTAAAAAAAGAGTAACAACAGCTGATTCGATTGGTCAAATCCTTCAAAAGTTAGCGTGGATACAATATTCAAGCAACTAAACATACAGACATACAGACACCAACACAATTTTATGATTTTCGGAATAGCAATTTTATGAGAATTGATTTCAGATTGTTCGGAAAAATTTGTAATCTATATGAATTTATTATTTATTACAAGAACTGAGTTTTACAATAAGTAATATAATATTTAAAAAATACTGACTGATTAGATGATTAAGAAATTATTTATTAACTCAAATACCTATTTTTTATTTTGAAAAATATTTTTCAAACTTTTGTTAAAAACTTTTAATCTATGAATTTATTATTTACTATAAGAACCGAGTTCGAAAATTAGTAAACTAACATAAAAAAATTGATGGATGAGTTGGTAAAAAATAATATACTAAAAAATTTTCAAACTTTTTAAGGCGAGTGTACCCGAGTATTTGCTATCACCATCGTATAGAATTTGTATTTCAACCTCTACCACTGTTAAACGAAGTATTATAAATAACCTTTCAGTGGCACAGAATATACCCACTCGGATTCGTAACACACACGAGCATTCAAGGAAATTATGTATCTACGGTACAGCGAATATCAAGACCATTTTCCTAATCTCAAACAGTAATGTAAAATTTAAGCAATTTTCAAATGCAACCTGAATAGCGCATGCAATTTAAATTACGTAACGCGAATTTTAAACAATGCTGAGAAAAAGTTTTGGCGAGGATGGAAGTACAATTTTTAATAACGAAGAAGTGTCTTAACAACAAAAGAGTGTTCGTAATCTAGTAAAAATATCATTATTAATAAAATGAAAATCTGCCCGCTTCGCGGGCACATTCTCATGGCGCGCTTTGCGCG
>CAKNYM010053388.1:1082251-1093706 GCA_932195095.1 Andricus curvator
ATCGCACAAAAAAATAATCAAAAATTCCATTTTGCTGTGAAACTATGCAAGATACGAGAAAAGATCATTCCACCAAAATTGTGCACCCAAAAAAGATCTACAAATTTCTCATCATTCACTTTTTGATATGACGCGTAGTTTTTGTTTTATTCGTAAAAAACAGCATTGAAAATAGAAAAATCAAATGCACAGAACCGAGCGTGGAACGCAAGGTTCAAATGATTTTCAAATCAAATATCGAGCGCGAAGCACGAGTGTCTGGATGAGAATGTGTTCCTTAAGGTCGATAGAACCTTGAGTAAATGAAGTTCCTTTTCAGTCTAAAATAAAAACAAATTTAACAATCACTTAATATGTAGAGGTTTTGATAATTTTATAATATTTGCAAACAAACTTTTTCTTTTCATCGAAGTCGAACACGAAGTTGAAAAATCTAGAGCAACCGAGCGTAAAGCGCGATGTAGATACGCCCGAGCGCGTAGCGCGAGGTGAATACATAATCGAGCGCGAAGCGCGAGATAAATATATGATCGAGCGCGAAGCGCGAGATCCAACAGTTGCGCGCCCTAGGCGCGCTCAAACTTGCGAGCGAAGCGAGCCGCGCGCGAGCGCGCGATGAGAATGTGCCCGCGAAGCGGGCAGATTTTTTTTATTTATTTAAAGGCTTTCCAATTGGGATTTTTTTCAACTTATAGTTTTACAATATGGTGGAACACTACCTATTAGGGCTAGCACAAAAAATCAATGGTGTGAAATTTGTTTCAGTTTATTTTGAATAATGAAAATCTTCATTGTGCCTTTATTTGTCTTCGTGTTCCAAAAATGTTGCAACTCATAACTACACCGAATTGGGCGTACTTTTGAGGATCGGCGTTTAACAAAGAGGATAAAGACAGTGATATTACGACAGGAAATCGACTTCTTTCTATTTAATTAAGTTTAATGAATCAATTGACAAAACTATTCCAAGTTTGTGACGGCTATCGATTGCGAAATACGAACTGAAGATTTGGATCTTCACACGCCTTTCGACCTATCCTTACCACCCACCACATAGTCCGAGTACATATAGCTATAGAAGAATTACTACAGTAAATTACATTTCTTTCACATTGGAAAAATAAAATCTATATACTTTATCTGATAGTGAATTAAGTAACAAGGATAATAAATTTGAAAATTTGAAACTGAAATTTTTTTACTCTGCTTATAAAAGATGCTACGTTAAAAATCTTACAAGATTAATAAAAAATTGAAATTGGAAAATAAAAAATGGGTCAAGGAAAAATTAGGGAATTTTGAAAAAACCCAGATATAATATTCTCGTCAGTAATTTATTTGTCTTGTATTTCTATATTTTTGCAGTTTCTTCCTCCTGATGATTGCATTCTTAGTTAAAAATTGTATTAATTGGTTGAAAGTTAAACAATTTTCTTAAAAAGTCATCCTTTTTGGTTGAAAATTCAACTATTTTTTGGAAAATGCGTCTTTTTGGTTTAAAAATTTATCTGTTTTATTATAATCTACATCTTTTTTTTCGCTAAAAATGCAACTGCTTGATTGAAAATTAATCTTCTTTGGTTGAGGATTCAACTATTTTCTTGAAAATTCGTCTTTTATGGTTGAATTCAACTGTTTTTGATTTAGAATTGAAATCTTTTTTAGTCGAACTATCTACTATTACATTATTCGTTGAAAATTCATATTTTCTGTTTGAATATTAGACTACTTGTCACAAAACTGATATTCTTTGATTGAAACTTCCTCTTTTTTGGTTAAAAATGAAACTGTTTGGTTCAAAACGCACCTTATTGTTGAATATTCATATTTTCAGGTGGAAAATTCAAATCTTTTACAAAAAATTTGTCTTTGGGCTTGAAAGCACAACAATTTAGATAAACTTTTTTCTTTCTTGCAAATCAAAATTGATGTTTTTTTGGTTAAAGTGCAACTATTACATTTTTCGTCGAAAATTATATATATTTTTCAATTTAAGTTTCAACTGTTTTTGGTTGATGTTTAATTTTTTTATTAAAAATTCAACCATTAGATTGAAAATTCATCTTTGTAGGTTGAAAATGTAACTATTTTGTTAAAAATTAATTTTGTTGTGGTTGGGAATTCAACTATTTGGTTGAAAATTTCTTTTCCTTGATTGAAAATTGACTTTCTAGTCAAAAATTCATCTTTTCAGGTTTAAAAGTCAACTTTTTTCTAAAATATTCGCCTTTTTAACTTGAAAATTGAACATTTTGTTGAAAATTCAACAATTTTGTTAAAAACTCAACTATTTTGTTGAAAATTTAACTATTTTTGTTAAAAAGTTACCTTTTTGTCGAAATTTCAACTGTTTTGTTGAAAATTCGTACTTTTGGATTGAAAATTCATCTTTTATGTTAGAAAGGTCATCTTTCTTGGGGTTGAAATAAATAAATAAATGTTAATCTAAAATTATTTTATTCCATTCATAAAATATTCTATGGTAAAAACGTTACAAAATATGAATCCTGGTCTTTGAGTATTAATGGTCAGGGAAAATGAAAGATTGGTCAGCAAAAATGAAGGAAAAGTCAGGGAATTTTGAAAATAAAGTTTTTAGGCCACCCGGATTTAAGATAGCAAAAAATATAATTAAATATCACAAGCCCACACGTGCAACATAATCAGCTATTAAAAAAATTTCTGATTATTTTTAAAATGAATAATTTTGGTCTCAAAAACTCGAAGCAAATTTGACGCATAGGGAGCCCGTGACTCAGGCTTTGAGAGTTTGAGACCTTCACGTCGACCGACGAACGGCTCTTTTCTTCTTTCCACTTTAAGTGAATTATTCCATTCTTTTACTGTGCTTCTTTTTCTTTTTTTGAAAACATAGCGCGGGGTTGGAAGGAGTAAGGGTTAAAGAAAAAAACTGGAAAAAAGAGGGACAAAGAGAAACGAGTCGTTTTATGCATTACGAGCGCAGTAAAACGCTTCAGTGTACGTATTACGAGTATATCGGGCACGTAATTACAGCATGAGTTTAAATGTGTGCGAGGAGGCGCACGTTCGCAAGTATATAGTGTAAACGAGATTGTGAGTGCACCCATGCAACACCTCTAATGCTGTGTAAGGCAAGCCGGGAGTCTATCGAATCTCCCACACACACACACACACATAATATATATATATATAGATTTGTGTTTATTTATTTACGCGAACTTTGCTCTTGTAAAATTATTATTTAGTAGAACGCGTGACATGAATTTATATAAATACTTGCAAACCAACACGAGCGCTAAGTGCGCAATTATTAGTATTATCATTATTGTCTTGTTAGGCTGGTCCATTTAAGTCTCGTGGCACTGCGCTTAAAAACCTATTGTACTATGCTTTCCTTTTAAAACCCAGTGAAAAACGGGTCACCATCGCTGATAAAGTATCATTTAAGACGTTAAAGTCCTTTAGCATGAGTACATATATACGACCTATACGACTAGACGACTCCACTTCACTGGGCATGGTCCTGTGAAAATTTTCTTTTACTAAGGCGGACTTAGAGTCGCGTTATAAATTTAATCACAAATAGCGATAACCCGCGGCTGCATCCGATTTTATTAGAAGTACCCGAATTTTTCTGGTCGAATTTGAAGTTACGCGAAGTGATTATTTTCGTTTTTCTCGCAAAATTTTCAAATTAAAATATAAAATTATTATTAATCCAAAATATTTTTAGAAATCTAATGATTTTTAATTAAAAGTAGTGACTTCCGGTATAAAATTCCAACAAAACCAAAAATTGTATAAAAATTGTGAATTTAATGACTCTGAATGAAAATCTGAAGAATAATGATCATATGAAAAATCGTAAGATTTCAAGTTCAAGCTTGTAAATTTTACAATTTTATTGTTAAAAAATGGTAAATATTCTTTTAAATCTAATAATTATTTACTAAAAATACCAATAATTTCCGAGGAAAAACACTAACATAACATTACAATTTTTTTAAATAATTTATTGTAAATATCTTTGTCGAAATCCAATGATTTTTCTTTAACATAACCGGTTATCGGTTACTAAAACTTTTCAAAAATTGCAAATCTTGTTCGAACTATAGTAAACGAAAAAACTTATATTGTTGAATAAATTTTAATCTTTGAAATCTAATAATTTGTTATTAAAAATACCTATTTTCGGTGTAAAACGCTGACATAACCTAATATTATTGCAAATTGGGAATCTTGATGATCATTATTGCTTAAAAATTCTAATTTCCGGTGAAAAAACTAACACAACCTAAAATTTAAAAAAATTTTAATTCCTCGAAACTCTATAATTTTATGTTTATTCCGTTTTTTAAATACTAAGTTCGACCCAAAAGCACTAACATAAAACTATTTCTGGCAAATGTTTCTCAATTCGCACAAGATTTTCGATGATTTTTCTTATTGAAAGGGATTATTTGTAGATTTAATTTTCAAAAATTGAAAATTTAAGATACAAAGCAGCTTCAAGTAATGAAAAACCAATCAGGTTTTCAATAACGATAATTGCAAGATTTTCGAGATATATCGTTGCACCACTTTTTTTCCATAGGATCAAGTAAGATTTTTCTGCGTCACGGGGTTCCAGGTCTAAAAGAAAGAACATCCCGGTTTCCATTATATTTTATCAAATAAATAAGATTAAGGGTATGTAACATTTACCTGATTCCTACTTTACGCGAAATCTGACATCTAGCTGAAATTTTGTAAAATTAAATAAATATCCCTAGGGAAGGTTTACCTAATCCTAAAAGTTTAATATTACATAAAAATGTATACAAATTTGTTGTAATTATGAACATTTAGGACAAGATAAATTTTCCTTAGTGCCTTTTATTTAATTTCCCAAACTTTCAACTCGATATCTTATTTCTTGTGGACGTGATTTAGCCGATTAACTGTCGGTAAGGTAGAAATCGAGTAAGTGGTACATGCCCTTAAAGGCACCTGATACTTAATTACTTGTCATATGAGCCATATCAGTTTTTTGGGATTTTTCTCTACAATAATAAATATTTTTCGCTGAAATTTTGGGAAATGGTAAAGAACGTGAAAAAGTATGTCTGTGAACTCTTCTTTCTTGAAAAAATTTAAAAAAACTATTTGGTCAACGAAACAAAAAATTAACATTTTATATACTTTTTATAAAGAAAAAAGAGTTTCTTCAAAGGTACATTTTCACGTTCTTTACTATTTCCCAATGTTTCAGCTATAAATATTTTTTATTGCAGAAAACCCCCAGAGAAACTGATATGGCTCATATTATTATTATTATTATTATTATTATTATACCATTAGGCCATTTCCCTTTCGGGTAGGCGTGACTTGGTCGGTTGGAAAATAATAGTGTGTATGATGGGTATATAGGTATAAGGTAGATGGGTATATAGGTGTTAGGTATAGATATTTTTAATTGATCTGGAATTCTCGTGTTATTTATTCAAATGACGCGTTCATTCCGCAATGGTATAAGTAATTAGGATTTAGTATCATATGCCCTGAATAAAGATTATTATTATCTGAATAAGAATTAGTTAAAAATTACTAACTGAAAAGCAAAAAGTCAGGCACTAGTTCGGTTAATAGTTAGTTAGCTAATTACTCTAGACAAATGAACTAATTGTTAGTCAAATTTCACGAAATAAATTTTAGTCAAGAAATTCGTTCAATCAATCAAATATTTGTTTTGTCAGAATCAAAGAAATTTAATCTGATTAAAGACTTTTTTCCGTGTAGAGGAAACCGAGGAAATCAGGCAGAAAAGGCCGAATTATTATTATCTTTATTATGCCAACGATCTCTCCACTAAATATATGTATTAGTATGTGAATATGAATACTATAGTGGTCACGTAAAAATTTGCATATATATACTGGGCTTTGCTTAAAGAGCAGTCCTGTGCATTGGCACACAATACGAGTTTAAAATTTTTCTCAACACCTTTTTTCACATGCAAATTTCTTTTCACTCTATGTGTGAATTCCAATCCTGCCCAAAATCGTGTTATAATGGTTGAGAATATTTTGAATTTTGAATCAAAGAAGTTTTAAAATTCGTGCAATTATTAATATTTAAAACTGCAATCATATTTCAATGAATCAATGTTACTGAAGCCGTGGATATCTGGTAATTCTAATTCAAAGAATATTTAAACAAGCTTTGTAAATTCTCAGATGAAATTCATTACACAATGTGAGGAATCACTCGTTTCCAATTTGAAAAATATGTTTCTGGGTGTAATATTGGAATAAAATATATACATGTTACGAGATTCGAAATATTATTCATAATATATTTTTATTAAAAATATAATTTTTATCCCGAAAAAAGGTGTTTTAAAACACTTTACTTGATATTAAGTATTTTAATAAGTGTATTAGTTATAATTTCTAAATTAGTTTTATCTACTTACGCAGCAGAAGCAGAAAGTAGAACAACAAATTTCAGAACTAAAAGGCATCTTACCTAAAACAAAAAGAAAGAATAAAGATTAAAGGAAGAACGTATATGGACTATATTTATAAAGGATTTTACAATTATTATGTATAATTTAAAAATGAGATATTGAAAATAATTTAGAATCCTTTAGAATTGAAAAATGTAGAATTTTCGATCGACAAAATGAAACAATTTTTAAAATAAACTTTCAAACTGCAAGTTTGTATAGTTTACGTTCCTAGTTAATACCCTTGCAGGCGAAAACTTGCAAAATTTAATAATTTTAAATTAATTTAGTTATATTTTCTCTTAAATAAACAAACTTTCGTAATGATAAAAAAATGTATGAACTCTTTGATTATATTTCTGAAGTATTTCATGATTTTTCTAAACGAGTCATATAATATCAATGGAATTTTCGCAATTACATTTTAAACCCGATTATAAAATTCGCATGCGATTCATTAGAAGCAGAACAGAAAAAATTGAATTATGCAATCAGGAAATGAAACTTATATTACAAGCGGCGCATTAAAAGCTCTTCAATTACGTAAAACTGCAACATGTCTACTTAATTTTAGAGAGACTGACATTTAACTCAACCTGCTAATTGAAATTGAATTGCAAAAATTAATCACGTAAATTCACCCTTGAACATTTTAAATGAAAAACTTCATTCCTTGCTCAATTTTTATCACACTTTCAAAGAAGATAAAACGAAGTCGCAGCAGAGCGTGGAAGATTGTATGCAAACAATACAAAATATTCAAATACATTTACATACATTTCAGAAGTAGTTCATTGCATTAGTTCGCATTATTTTATACAAGCTGTTCATATACATTAATTTCCTATTTATTTTTCGAAAAAAACCTGTTCTTGGCTCGACACTCAGTGTTAGGTGGAATAAAATATTCTTTAAATTATTTATTATACTAATACATCAAAATATCATATGTTGTGAATTTTACATCAAGTATTTAATTATAGGGGCCGTTCAAAAACTACGTCACTTTATTTTGAAAACTTTTTTCACCCCTCCCCTTATTCGTTACAGATCATCACACAAAACTTGAACCCCCCAGGTTGACGTCAAAAATACGACCAAACAGTTGAATTTGCAACCAAATATTTGAATTTTCAACTAAAAACGATGAATTTTCAACCAGAAATGGAATATTCTAAATTTCGGTTAAAAACATTGATTTTCAACCCCAAAAAAAAACAACGAATTTTCAACAAAATAGTGAATTCTTAAAACAATAAAATGAATGTTTAAAAAAATAGTTCAAATTTCAATCAAGTAGTTGAATTTTCAACAAAAGAAGATGAATGCTCAATGAAAATTTTAATATTTGAATTTTGAACTAAAAATTATCAACTTTTAACCGAAAATGGAATTGTGAAATTTTCAGTTAAGAAAATTAATATTCAACTGAAAAATATTACAAACAAAATACTTAAATCTTCAACCAAATAGTAAAATTTTTAACCAAAAGAGATGAATCCTGAACAAAAAATATAATAGTTAGAACTTTAAATTAAAAAGAATTAACTTTCAAAGAAAAAAAGTTGTATTTTCTCATTGGGTTCTATTCATTCAGTTCGTATTCACGCTAAAAAATGGAATTCTTCAAAAAAGGGAAAAAGACGGGCATAGTGGAAAGAGTTTGAAGTCTGTATTCAGATTCTTCACTTGTAAAATAAAATCACTAATTTTCATTTATTCGAGCATTTCAAACAATCGTTATTCAAATTTAGATTTCCATGTGTGATGTCGCATTCTGCGTAAACCCCCACCCCCACCGTCACAAATAGTCACAAATCATCACAAAACCTGCCCCCTCCCCGGCAGTGTGACGTAGTTTTTGAACGACCCCCTATTAAAATTATGCAGAATCGATAAATTGAAAACCGCCGTGCCAATGAAAATATCGTCAATTTTGCGCAAGGAAAATGGCTTATAAATACGTCGCTTCGAATTTGATTATTTATCTCGTTGAAATTCGCAAACTTGAAATAATAACGTTATCAAAATACAGGTAGTTATTAAATTATATAGTGAGAAATAACCGCTTTGGGTTCGAATGGCGGGGGTCGTCTTTTTTACTATTATATTGTGAAACCCTCTCAAAGCCAACTGGGAATTTATTAATCTTCGAAGCGTGCCTAAATGCGGGAATAAATGGACAAAAGTTCCCCGGTCTCGCTCAACAACCAAGGACGGTTCATAGGCGTCTGCATTCGTGGCCACCATTACAGCTGCAGAAAATCTACACCGTGGACTTTGTAGCACAAACGTAGCAGAATATTATTTCTCCAGAGGTAAACGATACACGAGATAAAATCATAAATACTGAGAATTCCGCATATCTAACACGTACACAATAAACTATTTTAAATCCCACTTTTCCTCCATATTTCGAACGAATATAATAATATAAAGTTGATATTTCTTTCGCTTAAAATTTATTTTAAGAATCTTTGTTTAATATTTGAATATTGTAGAATCATACAGTTAATTAGAATCAGAAACTTTTTTGAATGTTACAGAATAAAATCTCCTGGAAGAATTTGTTTTTCAAATAATTGTCTCTGAAGCAATCAACTTTTTTTATTGTCGTTCTAAGAAAAGAATTTTCAATAACAAAAAAATAACATTGTCTCATCAAATGAAATCAATACAGAAGCAGTAGAGATTTTCCAGAAAGATTTTTCTCGGGAAACATTTTTCTCGTGTTTTCCATAGCGAAGCGCGGAATTTACGAGAAAGAAACGCGAGGGAGGAGGACTGTCGTCGGGATGCTTGCCAAGGGCAATTTGTAAATTATAAATCGTAAAAGTGCAGGAGGGAGGAGGCGTACCAAGTTACCAACCACCAAAAATATACTGTTGACCGCGCCACTGACAATGAGTTTAAAGCGTCAGGCTTCGCCCGTATAACCATTGGCGTACCGAGTTAATTGGCCGTCACTGGGAATAATAATTCGTTAAATTCGAGCCATACTAAGGTTTCCATTCCTGACACTAATAATTTTGCAATTAAAAAAAGCCTTTACCTGTTAAACGGGTCTCTTCTACTTTAATGACAATCATCGTGGGATGCTCTATATTTCCTATAACAGTAGGTGTCCGGTTTGCTAGCTAAGAGATATATCCAGCTTTTTTCGGCATGGCTTTTGATGTCGAATTCGTTTTACAAATTAGACCGTGCCTTCACCGAATTTATTTCTACTTCTTTTTGTTTTAATCTTTAAACTGAATCAATTTAAAAGAAAGTGATATCTGAGTAAATAAATTAGAATGATTTTAATTTTTTCAGGGCCAATCCCAATTTCAGAGAAAACAGCGGTTCAATAGTTCAATATTATTTTAAAAATTAATTTCATTTAGTATTAAATTTTTTTATTTATATACTTTGGCCATCACGAGAATATTGAAGGAAAGTGCCTTTTCAGTTTTTAGGTCATTTTTTAGTATACATTTCTTTCCTTAGCTATCGTTAAAAATCTGTAGAACACTGCAGCACTTTCTACTGATAAAATACATCAGCAAACAATTCAAGAAGGTTAAAAAGATTGAAAAATACATAAACAACAGAATTGAAAAATGCTCAGGTTTGAATTTTTTAAATAAATGTAATCAGTAAAGTAAAGTAAACATTAAAGTAAGCAAACAAAAAGTCTGAAATTCAGACAGTAAATACCTGAAAATAAGACGATATTTCCACTGAAAAGTTAGTGTAAGGTTGAGATGACCTTAAATTAATTCATACACTTTTTCAGCATTAAAAACTCGAAGATCACTATCATACTTCTCGAGGACAATTTTGACTAAGAACAATGAGCGTTCCTTGAAAATCTTAACTTTACACTAAACATATAAGCAAAGAATGCAGTTTCGAAGTCAAAAAACAGTACATAGACGGTTCACGAAAGGTTGTCTCAACTGACTACAATATTTGACATACACATAAAACTCAGCTAGTGTTCCAGAATTCTGGAGATTTACAACAAACCGTAACTTGACACAAATGGAGCAGAATGCCAAGATCGCGTGGCGCGCATGACCCAGCGCGATTAAGGCAGAACCAAACTGAAATTCAGTAAGGTGTACTACTGTACTCCTTAATTTTAGGTAACGAAAGCCTTACATTTTATTTCAGGTTGCCTTCAACTTACTTGCAGAACCGCATATTGAAAGTTACGTGCATACTTCAATTTATTTCAGTCGAGAAATGCGCACAGTGTTAGAAAAATCTGTATTAAATTTAATACAAATGTCTATGAAGTCACTTATATAAACGGTAGTTGAAATTTAATATACATTAAAATATGAAAAGCTGTACAGTGTACATTGTACATTAAATTCATTATAGAGGTCGGTATAACAGCGTGCTTGAAAACTAAGTGTTTTCATTTCTTTAAATATTGTCAAATATTCGCAATTAAAGTATGTAATAATCATATATGAAGAAGAGAAAGAAGCAAAACAAGATTTACTACCCGAAAAATCTAAGGACAAATATGAGCTGGCCTTCGAGAAATTTGACAAATGGAGAAAACAAAACAGAAGAATGTTCGGACAGTGGTCATCATCATTATCAAAAAACATTCACTTCATAGAACGTTCTTGGTGGTTTCGAATAAAATATCATACATCACTCATAGGGTAACACACGTCTTCACGTGGAATTCAATTTTCGCAAGGACTACTAGAAAAAATGGTTTTACTACTCGTCCTGCGAACATTGCCCTCCCCGTATAAAGACGTGCTTAAACCTATAACATGTGATTGAATATACTATTATTGCACTGTTTTCGTGAAAAAGCGCTTTATTTTCCCTGTTTTCACAGGATTTTGAGCGATTTATTTGCTGTAAACGATGTCCTTCAAATATACCAAATTAGCAACTGAATGGTTCAGGAAATATTTGAAATTGGTATCCCGTGTGGAAAAATTTCGTGGCAGTCTTAAGTAGAGAGATCGTCTG
>CAKNYM010053388.1:1098706-1129491 GCA_932195095.1 Andricus curvator
TGGTCTGTCCAGCGCCCGGCCAGCGCCACGAAATTTTTCCACACGGGATCATACAAAATAATGTCTTTCAAAGCGTCTTGTTTTCTAATATCTTGAATATCTGTTTATGACTCTTAAAAAATGAATCGGGACTGTTGAAAAAAGAGGGAAGGGGGGAAATTGTCGATTATAGAGGTTTTAGGAGACTTTTTAAATTTAAGGGGCAAAAAGGGATAAAATTGAATACTTTTTTTTTTTACTTTTTTTTATTGAATACTTCATCCCTGCAATTTCGAAATTCCCTGACTCTTCTCGGACTCTTCTATGACCAATTTTTTATTTTCCCTGACCGTTATAAATGTTTCTTTCACGTATAAAAACAACTTTACACCTAGAAAATAAATAATGTTAATGCAAAAACAGTTTTGATTCTAAATTTATCTTAAAAATGTTTGGTGGCAGCAGTGATACAGAATTTTATAAACATCAACTTCATTTTATCGAAAATTCCCTGGCTCTGGTCATGACCAGTTTTAAAT
Source organism: Andricus curvator (assembly GCA_932195095.1). Classification (NCBI taxonomy): domain Eukaryota; kingdom Metazoa; phylum Arthropoda; class Insecta; order Hymenoptera; family Cynipidae; genus Andricus; species Andricus curvator. Next base: position 1,099,225 of record CAKNYM010053388.1, read on the forward strand.
TCCATGACTTTTCCTGACTTTCCATAACCCCCTGATCTGTAGCAGCCCTGTGTTTTATACTTATTTTTAAGTAGTATACCATTAAGCCCTTTCCCTTTCAGGGTAGGCGTGACACTACCCGATTCGGGTATGTTTCTAAGTAGGTGGGTAGTTTCTTGTAGTAAATAACTACAAGTGTGGGCTCACTAAAAAAAAAAACAAAAAAAGTAAAACTAAAAAAAGTGAAAAAATTTAAAGAATCTTCTGTTTCGGGATAACTTCGATATCGATTTTCTCATTAGACCTACCGATGCGCTAGTTATTGACAATAATTAATTTTTAATCACAATTAGAGGACATTGTGCGAGAGTGGAGTAACGGTAATCATTTCTAGAATTTTTTAAACTTCCCAGACGATTTCATTGAAAATTAATGATTATAAGAGTAATAATTTCGAAATAATTGACAGTTTTGTTTGTAAAATTAGATAATTATAAAATTGAGATAAATCATTTCTTGAAAGATTGCAATTCATAATAAAGCAAGTCATAATGAAGAGACAGATTTTACTACTTTGTGGACAGTAACTTATACGAGTGAAAGAAGTTTTACGATAGAAAGTTTACCTTCCTCTATTTCAATCACGAAGAAATAATAGACTTGGTAAGGAAATTTCGAGGGAAATTTCAAAAACACCCACACCTTAATCCCGTCTTTGCACAGCAGTCGTTCGATATTTCGAATGGTTGCTGTTTTACACTTCTTTACAGGACTTCACCGGAAGTTTTAATGTAGCAGAGGGTGTCCAAAAGCGTGACTAACCGCAGAAATATAAACACAGATCATAAGCGAGCATAAGTGATTTTTGTACGGAATTTCAGAAAAATTAAATAAGTCATTTAAAGTTAAATTAATGTGCATGTTTTAAGTAGATTAAAAAAGTTGTAAAAGAAGTTATGAACAATTTTAAAAAGTATACGTAAAATGTCAAAGTAGATTTCATGAGATATTTTTTAACGGGAAAAATATTCTAAAGAAAATGCACCACTATCCTTTCAGGAAATAAAACCATTTACGAGACCATTTACATATATATTAACGTTGAAGAAAGAAAAAAGTGCGGAGTATAAACTCTGTTTAGATTCACTAATAAAATAAATGTTCAACAATTCAAGATTCAATTTTAAAGTAAAAGGTTTTCAGAATGAAGAATTTGAAACCGACTTAAAAAATGTTCAATTTTGTATTTACTATTTACTTGGAAATTTGCAAATTGAGTTTTAAGAATTATACGATTCTAAATTGTAAACCAAAAAGTCGACTACTATGATTGAATTAGTAAAAACAATTAGGTTATGCTATTCAATTGAAAAATCAGCAAAATTAAGACAGCTAACCTGCGCATTCGCTCTCGAACCAATAATATGAATATTTTTCAAAATACATCCAAAGCTTTCTTATACATCTACCATTAAAATATTCCTTTTTAAAGAAGAAAAACAAGAGTTTTTTTTAATTTTTTAAATAAAAATTTGATCAGTAAATGGAAGGAAGTTGATAGATATATAATAGGTTGTAAGTTTATGACAAGACCAAATACGAAGGGCTGATGACAAGGGGTATATAGCTATACACGGTTGTTTTCAAAACACATACTCTGAACTAGAGTCTTGGGAAAACTAATTAACGAGGATTACGTTCACGTGGGTGAAATTCGAGCCATATACCACATCTAGGAAACCCCAATAATTTGTAATCCCCTATGGAACGTTATGCCTAATTACTTTACAATTCTATTTAATTAAAAGCATTATTCAAACTTCAAACTAACATTCTTTGGTCAGTTTTAGTATTTGAAAAAATTTCAAAACTTATTCAAGTCTTTCTAAAAAAAATATCAGTATAGAAAAGTCTTTATATACTTGTGTAATAGAAAAGGGACTAAAGAAAATACATGTAATCAATTACAAATTTGACAGTCTTTAAGGCCACGTGATAATTACGTCATACGATTCCTACCATACCGATCGGTATAATGGGAATCATATGACGTAAGTAAGAAGCAAGTATCACATGGCCTTAAAAGAATTCTTATAGAATTTTTAATTATCATAACCGGAAATCTATTATAAATTTTTAAATAAGGTTCAAACGTATTCATTTGCATGAAGGCTAAATGTGCAATTTTATTACCTTTTGTATTATTTTGAAGAAAAGATGTTGCCATTGGAATCATACAATTAGTTAATGAAAATTGATAGCATAGTTCGAAGTCTGTGAATTAATCAAATTAAATATTATGAAAACTATATCGAATCATAACTACAGACTTCACAGCCCAAAATGCTCTCAAAACAGGGGGAATAGGCTGATTTTTCCACAAAAACCGAGGAATAATAGGGGAATACATTTTTTTTAAATAAAATTAATGTAGGTAACATATTGAATTCAATTTAAAACGCTTCAAATTCCTAACGTTTCAAGTAGAGATATATTGCATTTTCAACAAAAAAAGATGAGTTTTCAACCAAGAAGATTAATTTTCTACCAACAAAGATGAATTTTCCACTAAATAGTTGAATTTTTAACTAGGAAAGTTCAACTTTCAACAAAAAATGATCAATCTTCAAACAACAAAAAATAGATTTTTGATATTTCAAACAAAAAATATTTGAATTTTGAATGAAAAACAATTGAATTCAACCACAAAATACGAATTTTCAACAAAATAGTTGAATCGTCAGATAAAGAGATGAATTTAAAAAAAACAGAATTTTCTACAAAAGAATTAAATTTTCAACAAAAAAGTTAATTTTAAACCACATAGTTGAATTTTCTACGAATTTTTCATTTTCAACCAAGTAGTTGAATTTCTAGCGAAAAAGACGCATTTAAAACAAAATAGATGAATTTCCAACCCGAAAAAAAATGAATTTTCAATAAAACAATTGTATTTTCAACAAAATCGGTCATAAAAAACTTTAATTTTCAGGCCAAAAAGGCGAAATTTCTAACAAATAGTAGATTTTTCAACCGGAAAATATGAATTTTCAAGAAAAAAAGTTAATTTTCAAGCAAATGGTTGAATTTTCTACCAAAATAATTGATTTTTTTATCCAAAAAGACGAATTTCAAACAAAGCATTTGAATTCTCGACAAACAATACGACTTTTAAACAAAATAGTTCAATTTCCAACAAAAAAGGTCGTTTACAACCAAAAATTGTTGAATTTTCTCATTGGGTTCTAATAATTCAGTTCGCAATTAAGCAGAAAAAAAAACTAAAAAAAGCATGTTTCTTAAAAGAGGAAAATCGGGGAAAGAGTGTGAAGTCTGCTGTAAATAAATTACAACTTTTTGTCATTTTTTCTCTGAATCTTCTCTACCTGAAATCATCCAGTAATGCATTTTTAACTAACAGCACTCACTTCAAATTATTTAATCTTGAAATTAATCTCATATTTCTCTAATTATTCTCCTGCTTGCGATTCTGAAATTTTCTGGTTCGGGGTTGAGTATTCACAATGAATAGTTTCTTCTCTAGAAGAATGGAGAAGAATATAGAGATGTATAAAAAAAGTGAGAGAGAGGGATGAAATGAGAGGACGAATTAAAAGAATGGAAGAGTAAAAGAAGAGAAGAGATCCGAAAAGAGGGAAACGGGAAGGAGCGAGAAAGAGGAAAATAAAAAGAGAGAAAAGGAGAGAGAATTTCGTCGATCTGAGAGATCAGATGAAAGTGAGAAAGAGAAGGAAATTCATGGAAGAGAGAGGGGGGAGGGAGAGAGAGAGAGGGGGAGAAATTTGGTGGAAGAGGGAAAGAGTGAGAGGGCGGGCGCCAGAAGGGATGGTGGGTTACCATGGAAACGGCGAAGCCACCGTGATAGAATGCATGTACATGTGGACACGAATTACGCAACGCGTGTGCCCACACACGCATTTATACACATACATGACATACACACACACATACACAAGTTCAACATGCTAATCGCTTCTACTCCTGATCCTGGCCTCGCCAATATAATAACAAAGTGAGTCTGTTCAAACGGTTCAATGACAGAATAATTCTTTATTTAATGATCTTGAAATATTGATTAAAAACGAGATCAAAAATTTAATTTGGAAGTTAATTTATGCATTTTCCAAATCAATCACTAAATACAACAATTCAACAGCTTTAAATTGAAGCGTCGGATGCAAAAAGGAGATCCAGGGATCACAGCGGTTCAGTAGTTCAATTTTACGTAAAAAAGGGGATTAAAGGCGGACTTGATTTATTATTAAAAATTATTTATATTATATGGGTATCTCGTGAATATTGAACTAAAGGGCCCTCTAACAGTAGCGCCTTTTCTTCATAGCAAGTTTTCAAGTCACGTTTACGGTTTAATTTTTTTTTTACTTTTGACTGATAAAAATACATCAGAAAAATATTCAAGAATATCAACTCTCTAAATATGAATCAGTGAAAAATGCACTGATTGAAATAGTAGTTGGACATTTCACTGATTAATCAGTGATTCCGGACTTTTCACGAATCAATTCAGTAACACCAGAGTAAATCATGCGAGACATAACCTCTAAGTTTTAAAGTAAAGCGTTGTTGTTATTCTTTTACTTAAGTAGCAAAAATAATTTTTTTAGGAAATAATTTTTTGAATTTTCGGACTGTAAGTGTGCTGAATTTACTGCGGGAAAAATATACTCTAACTCCTATAAAAAGTACCTACTTGGCGGGTGTGTACATGACAGTCGAATCTTGAAAGTAAAGAAATATGTGAGGTTTTATGTCATTTAGAAGTATTATATCTTTTCACATTTTTTAATATTTGATCACATTTATGGGTTTTAAGTTTTTACTATGATTATTTCATTGAATCTACTCAAATTTTATTTTATTATGACTGCTAAATTGACGTGGTGCAATGCTGCCAACTCTCAAAAGTGAAACTTTCACTGAATGAATAAGTAACTTTTCACTGGTTGTCAGTGACTGGATTCTAGGCATTTAAATCAGTGAGATTTCACTGATTCAGATTTAGAGAGAAAGACCGAATGTACAGAATCCTGCCATGAGTTGTTCAAAGTATTCTCTGATACACCGTTCTGCGTATTTTATTACATATTTTAAAACTATTAAAAATAAATCAAAATTCCTATTTATTTATCGCAGGCTTCACAGTCTTTTCCTTATTCTCTTCTTTTCCAATTTTCATCACTTTTCCACTTAAATGCGAACTGAATTAATCGAATGCTATCAGAAAATCAAACTATTTTTGTTAGAAAGCTGGCTCTGTTGAAAAGTCTACAATTATATTTTTGGTTAACAATTTTATTATTTAGTTGCAATTTTAATTGATTTGTTGAAACTTCAACCATTTTTTTATAAAGTCTTCCTTTTTGGTTGGAAATTCAACTGCTTTGTAGGAAATTCGTCTTTTTATCTTCAAACTTCAACTACTTCGGTTGAAGATTCATCATATTGGTTGAAAATTCATCTCAAGGTTTAAAATGTAGCTATTTTGTTGAAAATTAGTATTTTTTCTGTATGAATTCAACTGTTTTTAATTTCAAATTAAAATCTTTTTTTTAGCAGAAATATGAACTATTACAGTTTTTGATAAAAATTCATCTTTTTTGGTTGAAAATTCGTCTCTTTGGCTGAATTCAACTGTTTTTTATTTGAAATTAAAATCTTATTTCGTTGAAATATCAACTATAACATTCTTCGTTGACAATGCATATTTTTTGGTTAAAAATTACAATTTTGTTTAAAAGTTATTCATTTGTTAGAATTCGTCTTTTTGGGTTGACATTTGACAATCTAACAACTTGGTAGAAAAGTCAACGGTTTTGTTGAAAATTCAAATATTTGGTTGACAATTAACCTTATGGTTTAAAATTAGTTTTTTTCTTATCTAGAAAATTTAATAATTTTTTAAAAACAATTTTGTAGAAAATTCAACTAGTTAGTTGAAAATTCTAATATCTGGTTGAAAATGTACTTTTTTTTTAAACTCAACTACTCGGATAAAACTTAAATTAATTTGTTAAAAATCGAAAAAGGGGAGACTTTGGTCAAAATTCTCGATTTTAAGTACTTTAGTAGAATTTAAAAAAATCAAAATTAAGGAGGTAAATGGGAGAAAAAGAGGATTAGGGAAAAAGGGGGACTGTGATCCTTGAGGTACAGAATTATTTCGCTGAGAGTGAACCCAAGCGGTCAGAAGCCCCCCCCCCCCCCCCAATACCAGCGAAATAATTCTATTATCTCTTTTTGCATCATTATTATTTTACCACGTTACTATATATTTTCTTTCAGCGCCTTGATGGGTGTCTTCTTTTTGTATTTTAGTTCGTAAGCCAAAGAATGTGACAGACATAAATCTCTCAGAAATGAAAACCGTCATTAGCATTTATATTAAATTAGCTTCTCGATTAGCTTTCTTCATTTCATTTTCACAATTTTTAATCAAATCTGTCTCAAATTCATCAAAATTATTTATAAAATAAGTGCATTTAACTTAGATGAAAATGTCCTTCAATTAAAGTTAAGTTAAATTTAACAAGTTTGTTGTAAAGTGAGATTAGTGAAATCAATAAAGAAATTTTTGTATTCAGGTCACATTGTGCAAGTATAATTATTCTGGAATAATTTTTTAGCCCGAATGGCTGGCGATGTGTTTCTAACAAAAACATTATACGTATAAGTCGTCGAGAAGTGAAGAAAAACGAAGGCAAAAGAACGATCGGCCTCTCGTACGTAAAAATACGGAGCTTCGCGAGTCAATGAGGTACACTTCTCGAGCTCAGCGAGCAGCCCAATGGCGTAGCCACTGATCCACTTTGCGAAACAAATTGCTTTCCGAAATAGTGCTTTGCCCCCCTAGCTTGCCAAGTTTTTTCTCTTTTAAACAAAAAATATTCTGTTTAATTTTAGAATTCTCCGATTCTAACCAGATTTGTTACAAAAGCCTTAAAACATAATTCTAAAATGTTTTTTTTTATTTCACTGAACATCGGATATCACCGCCAGCATTAGAAATATTGTTCTGAATCTGAAGGCGCCACCATATGGCAAATAACCGGATGCAATAACCACATTAGCGCGCGAACACGGGTAAAATGATTGTCCGAACGTGTCGTTGGACGGAAATGTTAAAAGTCACAAAATTAATCTTTTTTTAAATATAGGCTTGTAGAGAATGACGAGACGGAACTTTGTTCTATTTTCTGTTTTTTCACCACATAAATATTTTTAATAATAAGCATGAAAAACTGAAAAAATCTATTCCCCAAATTCAATTATTTTTTAAAACATAAATCGTCTTTCCTCATACAAATATTATTGAAAGTGTTTGAAATTTTGTATACACACGCATGATACCCTAGTGATGCCTAGAAAATGAAGAAAAAAGTTAAAACTGCAAATTGTTTAATAATATTTAATAGTTTAATTGCAAATTGCGACAGATCGGTAACCCCGTTTTTTTCAGTTTTGCCGACAAAAAGTATCGAGGGAACTTTAGAGTTGAAACAACTTCCAGTGAGACATTTGTTCCTTACTATTGAAGGAAGATTTTTGGAAGTTTTCAGATCGATTCATTGAAAATTGGCGGAAATATCCATTTTATAAGAAAGCATGCGACGCCGCCAACGGCGATCAGTGACGAGTACGCTGTCCGATGTCCGACAATTTTCAATGAATCGATCTGAAAATTTCCAAAAATCTTCCTTCAATAGTAAGGAACAAATGTCTCACTGACAGTTGTTTCAACTCTAAGGTTCCCTCGATAATTTTTGTCGGTGAAACTGAAAAAACGAGGTTACCGATCTGTCTCAATTTGCAATTAAACATTATTAAACAATTTGCAGTTTTAACTTTTTTCTTCATTTTTTAGGCATGGCTAGGGTATAATGCGTGTGTATACCAAATTTCAAACACTTTCAATAATATTTGTATGAGTAAAGACGATTTATGTTTTAAAAAATAATTGAATTGGGGGAATACATTTTTTCAGTTTTTCATGCATATTATTAAAAATATTTATCTGATGAAAAAAACAGAAAATAGAAAAAAGTTCCGTCTCGTCATTTTCTACAAGCCTATATTAAAACAAATTAATTTTGTGACTTTTAAAATTTCCGCCCAACGAGACGTTCGTACAATACTTTTACCCGTGTTCGCGCGCTAAGGTGGTTATTGCATGCGGCCCTTCAATTTTAAATTTGGTGGTTGCTAAATATATCGTCACTAAGTTTCAGAATAGTAGATTATCAATAAGGTATGGGAAATGTTTCCTGTATCAGGGTGGCCGAAAAACTTCATTTAGAAAATACCCTGGATTTCCCCTGACTAATTTGTCTTTTGCCCTGACCATTTATTGAAAGACCAAAATTCTAATTTTGTAAATGAAATTCATAAAAAATCATGGTGCATTGAAAACAATGGAATAATATGACAAAATTTATTGAAATCAGTCATTTTGAAATAAATTTATAAAAATTTAAAGGAATTCAAAATAAATTAATGCAATGCCTAAGAGTTCAAGGTGAGTTTAAAGACTTCAGGATGAATTAAAAAAAACTCCATGAAATTGAGTATACATTTGAGTGAATTTAAAAGAATTCAAGAGAATTCCAATGAATTTAAAAGAACTTAAGAGAATTCAGGATAAATTAATAAGAATTCAGAGTGAATTCTAAATGAACTAGAATGAACTGCAAAAAATATTTGAAAATTTTTTCAAATCTTTGAAACCCTACGAAATACCTCACTTTTTGTAAGTAAATTATTTGAAATGCATTACAATATTATAAAAGTCCGTGTGATTTTATGAAATCTGATGGCATTTCCAGAAATCATGGGAAATTTATTCAAATACCTTGATATCTTTTAAAGTCCCTTAAAATCACTGAAATCCTGGAAAATCGTTTAAAACATTTTAAAACCTTAGAGTTCCCCGGAAATTCTTTACAAACGCATACGCATTTTTTTAATCCATTAAAGTAATTAAAATCCTTGAATCAATTAAAAACTCCTTCGAATCTTTTATAATGTCATAAAATCTTTAAAATTCTTTAAAATCTTTAGAAATACTTTGAAACATTTTAGAATCTTTGAATTCCTACGAAATCCCTCAATTCTTGTGAATAAATTCTGTGAAATTCTTACTTGAGAGCCTTTAAAATCCCTTAAAAACGTCTTGGAGTCTTTTAAAATACCATACAATATTTCAAATCATTGGAAATATTTTGAATTCCCTTGAAACTTTTAAAAGCTCTTGAAAATTCCCTTGGGTGTTTTGAAAATACCTTAAAATTCTTTGAAATTTATTAGAAATTTTAAGGAATCTTTTGAAATATCGAAAAATATTTAAAATCTATTTCAATTTTTTTAAACGTCTTAAAATTTTTTTAAAGCTCTTGAGCATTCCTTGGAATCTGTTTCACTACGCTGAAATATTTCAAAAGAATTCAAAAGAAGATTCAGAAATAGGCATAGAGCTGAATTCAACAGTGTAGTTAACCAATGGGTTAATTTATTGAAAAAAGTGACTAGATTATTCTTAACAGTTAATTAAAGTGCTTCTTACAAGTTTTTTTTTTGCAATTTTTTTCGAAATGTCTGACTTCCCTGATTTCCAGGTCTTCACTGACCTGCGACCAACCTGCTGTATGAAAATGCAAAGTATAAATTTATGTTTTTTATGATAAACGAAAGCATAAATTAGAAGCTTTAATAATAAAGTTTGCAAAGACTTAACCCAATTTTCCCATATCTGCTGATCGCAATTTTAAGTTGGAATTTTGGTTGATAGAAATTGCGCGCTGTGTTTTCACAAATAATTCTAATTTGTATATTTTTATATTAATGTTTCGAAACGAAATATTAACTTTGCATATAATATATTGCATATAATATTTTTTAATTCCTAATCCAAAATGTCCCGCGGAAATGCATTGACAATGCTATATTAAGAGTGAGCTTGTGATAGCCATTTACATTCAGCTGCGCTGGATACCTATACTCAAGATTTACGAGTATGATAAAACATTAGAAGTATGAATATATTTAAAGTGAAAGCGCAGATATCACAAAAGAGTTTCATCGATTTGCTGGAGCAATTCAAAACAAGATATGTTAAAAAGTTCATATATTTTTACCTAAATAATTTATTAATTATTTGTTTGCAATTTTTTTACTTATTTCAAATTGATAATTTATTTTTTTTAATTATAATTATAAACGAGATATGTGATTAATTATATTTATTATTATCAGCGTAGGAGTTTCGGCATTTGTTTTTACAACTCCTACGCGCGTCTCCGCGGGCAGTCATTGCACCAGTAACCAGACTACCAGAGAAAAATATAAATTTAAATTTAAAAAATAAGTATTCGACAGACAGTTTCGAAATTTAATTTTTCATCGAAAAAGTTCGCGAAAAACCGACACGTTCACATATTTTCAGGAGGGTGAAGATTGACGATTTAATTTCAGAGTTTCTCCATTCAACGAGTTTCCTTTTCTACTTCCCTGCAACCTTTATACCTCTATATCGCTATATCTGTACTATATTTTCAGGCATATACAGATATAAAAAAGTATACATAATAACAAGCAGCTACGGATTTTCTTGTTTGAAATGTGAGAAAAGAAAGTATTTCTGTTGAAGAAAAGAACTTTGAACGAGATAATGTCAGTCTAGAAAATCTATATGTAAATTGTAGAGTTGCAGACCACTTATAACTTTTACAAACGTATATTTACATTTGAATATAGCTATAGATTAAGTACTATATTTATTTTAAGGGTGTCGATTCTGTCGACGATGGAAATTATTATTAATAATTATAGACGAAACTCTAACCCCAAAATAATATCAAAAATAATATCAAAATGGAGGAATAATATAGGAATAAATTTTTTTAAATAAAATTAATATAGATTCCAAATTGAATTCAATATGAAGTGCTTTAAATTCCTGAGACTTTAAGTCGAAATATATTGCATTTTCAACGAAATAGTTAAATTTTCCACCATAAAAGATTTTCGACTAAAAGAGTTAAGTTTTATCTTTTAAGCAAAAGATACAAATTTCCTGCAGAATAGTTGAATTTTCAACGAAATGGCCAAATTTTCAAACAAACAAAATTAAACTTCAACCAAAAACAGTTGCATTTTCAACCAAATAGTTAATTTTTCATGCCGAAAAAACGAATTTTTTAGAAGGCAATCTATCCAAAACAGTTCAATTTTCGACCAAAAAATATGACTTTGTAACAAAATAGTTGAATTTTCAAAAAAATAATTAAATTTTCAACCAAATGGTAGAATTTTCAAAGAAAAATAGATGAATTCTGAAATAAAAATATAACAGTAATCTTTTCAGTCCAAAAGAATTAACTTTCACCAAAAATAGTTGGATTTTCTTACTGGGCTCTTTTAATTCAGTCTGCATTTAAGTAAAATATCAAGAAAAAGGGGAAGTTTCTTGAAAATGGGGAAAAACAGAGGAATTATTTAAAAAGAGGGAAAAGAGGGAATGGGGGAAAGATTGTGCAGTCTGTAGTCATACATTTAAAATGTACTTTTTTTAGTTGGTACAATCTTAAACATCTAATATCCAGGTTTCAACGTCTATTTTTCTGCGTGCAGTAATTGGTGACGAGAAACGTGACATTCTTTTTATTTTTGCTGGTAAGCGTGCCCGTGCGGTAACATGCCCGTCTTTATAAATATAGAAATGTATGAACTATAAAAAGAAATAGAATACATGATTCGAAAGTATAACTACTCCACTAATACGATACTTTTTCCATTTCCTATTTTACGTGAATTGGGAATTGCAGTTTCGTGACGTCACGTAAGACGCACGCGCAGATAATACTGAGTTCGTGAAACTTAGGTATCTATATAGAAAGTGAGAACTGTTTCCTCTTCGGCATGTTAGAGCAAATGGCTGAAGGTCTCTGATCAATCGATGGAGATAGTAATCGCTTTGATTGCGCGATCCGATTAGGCGCGACACACGATTATACCCCATGAATTTATCAACGCTCTTGTTTCGAGCTCAATAAGCCTCTGATGTTATTTATCTATCTTCGTTCATTAATGAACTATCACTGGCACAACAAAGCTGGTAAATTAGTTTATTTTCCTTTGAGAGTAAACTGAAATATCCGAGATCTTTAACTTTAATATCCGAGATGTTAAACGCAAATGGCACATGCGCTTGGTGAGTGCGTGGAACACCTTGGATATTACTAGTTCGTGACTAGTTCGCTCAAGCGAGTACTCGTATGGTGTCAACGTTGATCAGCCTCTGGCTGATCTTATAGAAGAAGAAGAAGCAGAAGAAGAAGAAGAAGATATGCATTGCAGAGCGTTAAGAATTTTTTGAAGAAGAAACAGCACTTGTGTCAACCATTTTACTCTATCCACACAATTTAAGACATTATTATTAATATTTGTAATAAAAATATTAGTAATCATAATTTTTCCACAAGTTCATATACGACACGAAATGACATCAAACGACTTTGACTATAAGCTACATCAAGCGATCGTCAGAGGTCTGGCGTGTCTTTCTGTGAGAGTTTAACATCTTGGATGTTTCGTTTTAACATACAAATATATTGAAGCCTAATATCTCAAAAAAATAGCAGATGTTACGTGTTACTATTAGTATGTTTGGCAGTACAATCTAATACTTTGAACATCTACACAGAAAAATCAAAATGTAATATTTACAGCGATTTCAGAGTAATCTTTACCTGCAAAAAAATTAATTTCACGTGGTAAAATTTATCCACCAGATGAGAAATGGTTACCATGTCAACACTATTAAATCTTGTTTTGTTTCAATGCGAAAAAATTGAACTTTATCTACTTGAAAATTACCCGCAACAAATATTCACTTCTGTTTTTTTCTGTGTACTAATCTTCTATTGAACATCCAGTTTTCTCCGTGTATCCCAGAAAAATATAAGGGAAATGAAACATCTGCTACAGGTAGCTACTCACTCATGCGTGTCACATATACATTTAAAACAAACACGCACGAGATTGAGCCGCTGTCACCTGAAATATTTAAAAGTTATGTCGGTCGAAGACCCACTGATGCTTTGTCATGATTACCAAACCCATATCACTATTTCCCCATACTTTAAATCAATTTATCAAAAAAAAAATCTCAATTCTCCTCAAGGTAACACAAATATAGAAGAAAAAAATTAGTCATTTCCGGTCAACTTACCAACTAGTTGAATTTTCAACTAAAAAAGATGAATTGTCAACAAAAAATGTAATAGTTGATATTTTAACCTAGAGAACATTTTCACTTTTGATAAAAAAACAGTTAAATTTAACGAAAAAGGACGAATTTTCACCAAAATAGTTGAATCCTCAACCAAAAATAATTCATTTTCAACCAAGCTCTTGCATTTTTAACAAACAAAAAAAAAAGAAGAAATTTCTACCAAAAGAGAGGAATTTTCAACAAGAGCTAAATATTCAATTAAGAAAGATTTTTTAGTCAATGAAGAAAAAAATTTTCATCAATAATGTTACATTTTCAAGACAACAACAGAATCTTTCTAAAAAACAGTTGAATTTTCAACCAAATAATTGAATTATCAAACAAAAAAATGAATTTTCAACCACAGATAAACTTTTTGCTAAAAAAGACGAATTCTCCACAGAATACATACATTTTTTATACAATTGCTGATTTTTCAACCAAGAAAATTAATTTACTACCAAAAAAGGACAAATTTTCAAAAAAATATATATCAACTTTTAACCAAATAGTTGAATTTTCAACAAATTTCACGAATTTTCTACCACATAGTTGAATTTGTAAACTAAGAAAGATCATTGTTAACCCAAAATGGGCTAGTTAAATATTCATTTAAAAAATCCAATTTCAATTGTAAAAAACGAATTTTCTACCAAATTGTTCAATTTCTAACCAAAGAGATGAATTTTCAATTAAAGTTATGATGCTATGAATCTGTAAAAAAATGAATTTTGAAGAAAATAATTCAACTTTCCAATAATGAGATGAATTTTAAACATAAAAAGATGAATTTTCGACAAAAAATGTAATAGTTGATATTTCAACCAAAAGAGATTTTAATTTTAAATCAGAAACAGTTGAATTTGATGAAAAAATACGAATTTTCAATTAAATAGTTACAGTTTCAACCAAGAGGATTAATTTTCTACCAAAAAAGTCGAATTTTTCACCAAATACATTAATTCTCAACCAAATCATTGAATTTTCAACCAAAAAAGAGAAATTTTCCACCAAAAATAGAACAGTTAAGTTTTCCGTTAAAAAATGAATTTTTATCTAAAATGATGAATCTTCAATTAAAAGAATACATTTTTAACAAAGTAGTTAGTTCAAACCTCGACCAAATAGTTGAGTTTCTAACAAGTTCTTGAATTTTCGAGTCGAAAAAGATTAATTTTCAACCAGACAGTTGTAGATTTAACCAACCTAGATTAAACTTCTACGAAAAAAGTGAATTTTTTAAACCAAAATAGGGAGAAAAAAAAATTAATCAAATTTTTATATTTTCAAATCAAAAAGCCGAGTTTCCGACAAAACAGCTAAATTTTCAACCAAAAAGAATGAGTGCTTTGGGAAAGGGGCGGGGGGTCTTATCTCTTATTCTCAACGGTATCTTAGATGGGGGGAGGGCGGTTGAAAATTTCAGAAAAACACCTTACGTAATTTATGCACGGCCCCTTCGATAAACTAATCTTTATTTTCTTATAATTAAAAAATGAGGTTAAACCACTAATTGTTTATTCCAAGTTATATGTACAAAATTCAAAATTGAAATGACATATTTTGATAAAGAAATAAACTCTCACACATATATGTAGCTGTCGATAAAAGTTGTGGTCATCCCAAAAGAAAAAAGTTATTAGACAGGGAGGATATCGAATGGAAAAAACTAGAGAAGTAAAGAACGAGTGGGGAAAATATTTGAAGGGAAAAGAATTAAATGTCCATGTCATACCCCCTCTCGTCTACTTTATGCTCTGGGTTAAACTTTGCTAATAATTCGCCAGATTGGCGCCACCAGTAGGCATGCGCAACAAAACCCAATAACACTCACCAGTTACCCATACACCTCTCTTCCTCTTTCTCTTGAAAATCCTCTCATTTTCTCTCTTGATCTTTCGGAATGCTTCGTCCTCCCTCTGGCCCACCATCCCCTTCCCAACTAATCTGCCTCCCTTCCCCGTTAAATTTCACCCCTTTCCCTCCAGATGCAGACCGACCTCACGATCCACCCGCGAACCCGCGCAACCACCCTCCATAGTGCACACCATTGCAGACTAACCAAACAGCACATGTATATAAAAGAAATATCACGGTATAGAAGCAGGCGAATATACCGAACTCCTTCCGAGTGCACTCCCATAAATCGTGGATTACTCCCCGATTCACGAGTACAGTAAACTGGAATCCGGTCAGTTTTATTTAATTGAATTATAATTGAGGATATAAGGCACTATTTATGATGTTGATTACTATATACTAGCAGTAAATGCACGTCTTCACGTTCATATATATTTATTTCCTAACATTAAAAATATAAACCAATCTAATTTTCGACCAAAAAAGATGACATTCTAACAATAAACTTGAATTTTAAATGAATTAATTAAATTTTCAACGAAACAGTTTAATTACTAACCAAATACTGGAATTTTCTACATATAAAGATGAATTTTCAACCTGTACAAATTATTTTTCAACCAAATAATCGAATTTTCAACATAAAGATTATTTCTCAACGAAAAAAAATAACAGTATATGAAGAAATTTTATTTTCAACAAAATAGTTCAATTTTTAAACAAATACTTTAATTTTCAACATACAAAGGTGAGTTCTTAACAAAAAAAACGAATTTTCAAACAAGAGGAATAATTTTCGACCAACAAAAATTGAACCTTCAACAAAACAGTTGTATTTTCAACCCACAAATATTAGTTTTCTACCAAAAAGACAAATTTTAACAAAATAGTTTAATTTTCAACCAAAGAGAGGAATTTTTAACTAAACTGGTGAAACTTCAAGCAAAAAAACAGAATTTTCAACAAAGTAGTTCAACAAATGACGGGTTTGCAGTCAAGGAAGAGAGAACAATCATCCATATTATTGAATTATCAAGACAAAAGACGCATTTTCTGTAAAGCAGTTGAATTTTCGACCCAAAAATATGAATTTTCAACAAAAAAGTTCATTTTCAACTAAACAGTTGCATTTTTAATGGGAGTGCCGCAATAAGAATGTAATTGTCAAAGCCACAGGCATTATGGGCTTAAATCACAGTTTTCAATTTAAGTTACAATATTTATGATATTTTAAAAAATGCAATCGAAATGCACGCATTAAACGTACGAAAATGAGCGCGAAGCGCAAGAGCGTAAGCCCGCGCCGACTGCGCAATGAGAATGTGTCCGCGTAGCGGGCATATTTTTTTAATAGTAAGTTGGAGCATTGCGAAGTCTGTTTCATCAACCACGATAACAATTTACATTCTCCGAATTTATTTAAAACAAGAAAAGAATGAATCAGTTTGAAATTTTGTCAAATGATAAAAGACAAAAAGGTACACGTCATCCAAGTAAGTAAATTTTTTATTCTGAAGATTAAGGCCAATTTGATTATTTTTAATTAATTCAATTTATTAATTAAATCTAATTAATAAATATATTAATGCTAATTATATTATAAGTATTGGTAATTATTTACTTTGATGACTTTACCGAACTTTGGAGTGAATGGTTTGAAATATTTTTGAAAATCTTCTTTCTAGTCCAAAAAAAAATATCATTTGGGAGAGACCCAAAAAATTTAATAATTTCCCCCAAAAAACCCAAAAAATTAGAAATCCGTAAAAATCACGATTATAACTGATGAGTGTAACAGAACTTCTCCTTTCCCTTTTGCAGCTCGAAAAATTACAATTAAAAATAAAAAACATTTGTATAAACATTTATAATTTATTAATGAAACGAAATTTATGTAACATATCATTTTAACATTAATTATAGCAATTTTTCATTTTTACTACTCTATTGATTCACATTTCTTTCAATATATTTCTTTTTATATTTCATCGTTCTAAAATTTGATTTAAAATAACAACAAAAACTTGTAACAAACCCATTTTTTGGGAATATTTTAGTGGTTTTTCGGAAAAATACAAATCTTTTTGTAAACAATTCATAAAGGTGATTCAATTCTTAAAATCAAAGAAACCTGTTTCCCAGAGATCTGATTTTTGCCTCGACAACTACCTTAAAGCCCGTAAAGGCGTAAAGCTTTGGCTGATTTTGTGATTAAATTAGGGCCTTTAACGTAAAACATTTTTTATGATTATAAAACTTTGAGGTAATACTGTTCACTCCATTGGCAAGAATTTCTGCTATCAATATTTTAAAAACTATAAGAATTCTATATTAATCTAAAAATCTATACCCCCCCCCATACCTCCTCGTATACTTTCCTCCCTCACTTTTCTCATATAAACTCCTTGATCCCCGACATTACATCGAGGCTATAACCGAATGAGTCACGCTTAAAACGAAAGGGATTTGGCTTAATGGTATAATAATAATAAAATATAAATAAATAAAATATCATTGTCATCCAGAGGCCGTAGCTATGGTGAAAAACCGGGTTCACCCGAGAACAAGTTTGAAAAAAAGTAAAATAAAATATAAAGTACATTTAAATCGTAAAACTAAAAAATCAAAATAGTACTTTATGAAAGAAAATAATTATGTATAGTTTTCCAAACAATAATTTCCAGTTTTAGCGATTACTGGTGCAAATAAAATTCATGAATGCTAATGGCACTGTCGGAAGCAAGTATATGTAGGAGACTAGAGACCTATTCGTTTGAGTTTCGTCTGATCTCAACGCCAAGGAAATTGAGAGTAGATTATTTAAATGGAATGAAGTCTTTGAGACTGAATGAAGTTCCAGCACAGCTTTAGTTCCCTAAAGTTATACGAAGAACCTCGGTTGATTAATTAATTTAACGTAAGAAAATTACATTTACTCGAACGACAATCAGCATCAGTTCATGCATTCGTAGAAGATTTATACATTTGATAAATAAATTAACACAACAATAAAGTGAGAAAAGTAATCAAGATTGAAATTACTAAATGAATAGGTGCATTTTTACTAACCATAAGTATAAAATTACTAATTGGCAGTGAAGTAGTCCCAAACTAACTTTACTAAATTACATAAGCATTTTCTACTCACAAATAATAAAGAAATGCTTATTATAATACAATTATTATAGTAATCAACTTGGCACTTAATTCAGAATTAGAGAGCGAGCACCTACGCGCATATAACTATATATAGTAAGTGCATATACAATTTTAGCAATATTCGAGAGCAAAATCTTGAAGTGGAGCCAAAAATGCAACATTTCAATATACTATTATTAAACAAGATTCTATTATTGCAATTAATTTGTATTTTGTCCTATATTCTGCTAAAGTAATAAAATTGGCATCTAATTGGAGACTGAGAGTATCCTTCCCGAGGGTTACATCTTCAGGAGCGAATGCTGCATCGCTAGGGTACGTTCACCCGTTCACGATTCGCCATTCTCGCGACGAACGCGCGGATTCCGCAGTTTTATTTTAGAACTTCGAGTGATTCTGCTATACGACATCTTGCTCTCGGCACAAAACTCACACATTCAAAAAGCAAATGATTAAACACATCCTTTGATGATCAAGATATGTAAAATCAACGTTAGCAAAAAAATTTATTCTATTTGCTTTTTTTCGGCTCATAATCACGAGGTCAGAGAATACTTTTTCATTTCATTTAATTTTTCGCTGTTATCGAGAATATATTGCTTTTATAAAAGGGTTACACGTATTTTAAAATATTCTTGTAATTTCAGATTTAAAATTTATTTAAAAAATAGAACTAGAAAATTAAAAAGTATCAAATATTTTGCAGGCTTTTTTGTTTTTAAATTCAATTCAATCATAAATATCTTGACGATGACTGGATCTAAAGGCGTTGAGCCGTACATGATGACAGTTCATCGGCAGGTGTCTGTGCGTTGTTGCACGAATGAGAGGCAAATTGAAATTGCGCCCTTGGGGTGAAACGTTCCCATTGCGCTTTTTGCGCCATTACAGCCGAGCGACGCATTATCTTTCACGAATAGAAAAGAGCTAACAATCGTTATGCTGCCGATAAAATCTATATTCTCTTTTGTTTCATTATTATTATTATTTATTCATTATTTTATATTTATATAATTGTATATATTATTAAATTTCAATCATATTTTGAGTACTATTTATATTATATTATCTCTTTTTTTCGTATGAAGCATCTCTTACTTGCTCTCTCTTCCTTTTGGCAAATGAACAGAAACAGAAACACTTTACTTTTCAGAGTTACAATAACCAGCAACAAAATCCAGCGCCAGAGGTGGGATTTAAAATTTTCTTTTGGTGTTTCGCATGTTTGCTGGAACGTTAACCTGACCCCTTTCTTTTGACCTTTGACCCCTGATTTATGAGGTCTAACCTTTGACCATTGACGCCTGACTTTTGACCTCGGATTCCTCAACTTTTACCCATACCCAGGGCTGCCACAGATTAATGTACTTGAAAAAAGTACAAAGTGACTAAAACAATTAACTGCCGTATTTCTATTTCGATGCTTTTACAATTATAGGAACTAGTAAACCAGAAAATTAAAAATAATTTTAATTTTAATATTAATATTGCAGACTTCACAGCTTAAAATGCTCTCAAAACAGGGCAAATAGGGTGATTTTTTACGAAAATAGGCGAAGAATACGGAAATAAATTATTTTAAATAAAACTGATGTAGGTACCTAATTGAATTCAGCATGAAACGATTTAAATTCCTAACCTTTCAAGCAAAAATATTAATTTTCTCCTAAAAAGCCAAAAAATAAAAAAAAAATCAATTTTCAGTTAAACTCATTGAACTTTCAACCAAAGAAGATGAATTCTCGACAAAAATTGTAATCGTTAATAAATATTTCAACCAGGAAAAACGAATATTCAACGGAATAGTTGAACCTTCAACCAAAAGGTTGCACTTTTAACCAAAAAATAATAAGTTTCTACCAAAAGAGATACATTTTCAATAAAACAGATGAATTTTTAACCAAAAAGATCAATTTTCTACCGAAAAAGACGAATTGTCATCAAAATACATGAATTTTCAACCAAATTGTTGAAGTTTCTACTAAAAATAGATAGTTGAGTTTTGAAAATGCTTTCGAAAACCTTTGAGTTTTAATCCATTTTAATCCAAATTCATGTTTTGGGCCAAAACATGAATTTTGAACAAAAAAGATGACTTTTCAACCAAAAAAGGGGACTTTTCTACAAAAAAAGATGAATTTTCTATCCAAAGAGGCGAATCTTCAACAAAACACATGAATTTTCGACCAAAAAATATAACAAAATAGTTAAATTAACAATAAAATAATTGAAGTTTCAACCAAATAATATAATTGTTACCCAAAAAGAATGAACTTTCAACCAAAAATACATAGTTGGATTTTCCTATATTGGGTTATATTCAATTCGCATTTGAACAAAAAATCAAGAAAAAGGGGAAGTTTCTTGAAAACAACTAAAAGTAAATTAAGTTACTGCGTGGCAGCCCTGCCCATGACCTAAGTCCTAAGAAGTCTATGAAACCTTTTCTTGAGGGCGCTTGCCGACCTCTTTTCAGACTTTTTTAAAATCTTTTTGAAGTTTCTAATTTTGAAACAATATGAAATCTTGTTTTTTACTGCCTCAAAATTGCAATTTGTAATAATTCTTATAATAATAATAAATTTATCGTTACATCAACAGTGCTATAAAACGAATATTGAGTCAACGATTGTTCGTGGTGCATTACTCACATGCACGTCGTGTTTTCGCGCAAATAACCGGCAATTACAATTTATATTATAGAATTTCTCTCTCCAAACCCATATACTCGTATAGCAATCAATTGATAGTACAGTTTTGAGAAATCGATTCCTTAGAAACGCTTGGGTGGATCCATACGGTTCAGTAATTCAATTTGAAGTAAAAAAAGGGAATTTTTTCGAAAAAGGGGATAAAAAGGGGACTTTATTTATTGTTAAAAACTTTTTGTATCATATGGATATCTCGTGAATATTGAACGAAAGTGTCTTCTAATAGTAGCACCTTTTCTTTATCAATTTTTCTAGTAATTTTTGTGTTTAATTTTTTTTAGCTAACGTTAAAAAACTTGTTAAACACTTCAGCACTTTCTACTGATAAAATACATCAGAACAAAATTCAAGAAGATCAATGATTAAAAATTGATAAACAATAGAATTGAAAAATGCTCATGTTTACATTTTTTATGTATTTTTATCAGTAGAAAGATTTTAGTTCATTATTCTCATAAATTGTATTTTTTTAGTACAAAACCCAAAATTGTTTAAAGTATTTTTCTAACTAAGCTATATGAAGAAACATTTTAAAACACACAAAAATGACTATTTGAAAAACCTACTTTCTCTGTTCTTGTTTCCTTACATTTTGTTTCTACTGTATTTTTATCAGCTGTAAGCTCTCAGATGTTCATAACATTTTTTAATGTCAGCTAACAAAATATTATAGTGTGAAAAACAGAAATTAAAAAAAAATATTATTTACAAAAATAACAAAATTATAAAGATAATAATTTTTTCAAATACGCAATTTGCTAAGATGTAAAACCAAGCAATAAAACAATCAACTCTAAATTAATTATACTTTATTACAAGGTCATAATATACGTTACTTATTTGCATATTATTTTCGATTTCCAAAATTTTGTTTCTCCAACTACATCGAACACAGAAAAAACTGGGGGTTCACTAATGTTGCGGCTCAAACAAAAGTTGGTATCCTTTCGAACTTGAGCTCCAATAGATACCTGCAGAGACCCAAAAGGGTTCGTTTAGAGCGCACTTGAAAAGAACAACATAAAGGCGCATTCACAAACGAACCGCTTGCAAAGTCGGGTTGGTAATTTCGCGATTTCCAGAATCTGTCGGTAAAGCAAACACAAACGATATTATTATTTATTATGCGTACAATTTTCGGAAAAAGCAAACTGTTTACCCTTATAGAAATAATTAATTGAAAACAATTCAGAATGATAGAAAGAAATTTGAATTGTTTCTAATCGTGTTTCTTAATCGTGTGTGCACGATTGGGAAAGATTCAGTGTTGCAACGTTTCAATCGTTCCCAATAGGACCAATCGGTACTAGGATTTTGAGGTTATGAAGTGGCAATTTGATGGCAGCACTTTCGTCTCGCGGGAATTATTCGAAAACGTTTATTTACTTTTTTTTCGAGGCAACACATTTTAAGCAATATGTTCATCAAAAAAAATTAAATAAATGTTTTGTAACAATTTCCGCGAGCTGAGAGAGCTGTCATCAACAAATTCGCCAATGAAGTAAAGTTTTTTCATCCAATTATTCATTTCATTGTCTATAATTTTGTATAAAAAAATGTAATTTATTAAATAAATTACTTACAATATTTTAGGTAATTATTTTTTTTTTTAATGAAAATGTAACTATTATTCCAGTTGAATATTCCATAATTTTAGTTGAAAATTCATCTCTTTTTTTTAACAGTCTTTTTTTGCCTATGAATTTATTTATTCAATTTTTGGTAGAAAAATGATCTTTTTTAGTTGGAAATCCGTCTTTTGGTAGAAATTCATCTTCTTGGTCCAAAATTCAATTATTCTAGTTAAAGATTCATCATTGCAGTAAAAAAATTCATCTGTCTGGTTTAAATTTCAACTATTTCAGTTAAATATTTATAATTTTATTTGAAAATTCATCACTTCGTTTGTTTGTTTAAACATTAATTTCTTCAACTTGAAATATAATTATTTAAGTTTTGGTTGACAATTTATCTTTTTTAGTAAAAATTAATTTTTTGGTCAGAAAATTCAACTATTTTAGTTGAATATTCATTGTTTTAATTGAAAACTCTTACGTTTGGTTTAAAATTAATTGTTTTTTTTTCACAAAAAACGTTACTATTCCATTTTTGGTTGAAAATGATTCTTGTTTTAGTTCAAAATTCAACTATTTGGTTGAAAATTTGTCTCCTTTAATCAAAAATTCGACTATTTTGTTAAAAATTAATGTATTTTGTTAAAAAATTGTATTTTTTATACAAAATAATTCTTTTTATTTGAAAATTAATCTTCTGGTTTAAAAATTCATCTTTTTGGTCGAAAATTCAAGTGTTCCAGTTAAATATTCATAATTTTATTTGAAAATTCATCACTTTGGTTGAAAAGTTTAACTATTTCATTTTTTTGTGAAAAATTGATATATTTAGTGGAAAATTCAAGTATTTTTTGAAAATTCATTTATTTTGCAATGTTTTGTTCTGTTGTGTTAAAGGATGTTCAGAGTGAACGTCATGAATTAAAATAAATGTTTGCGTTTCACGGCAAATATGAATATGTTACTTTTAGTTGACCGGGAAAATTGAAAAACTTGACCGGGAAAAACCGGGAATTTGAAATTGTCCGCCGAATCGCCACCCTGAAAATGTATGTGCTTGGGGAAGGAAAACCAGTTGTTGTGATGATTCCTGCATGTATTTAATACAATTTTGAACTATTGGACCTGTAAATATCACAATTTTTAATGTTTAAATTTAAAAATAGTTCAATCTGTAACAGTTTTTAAATAGTTAAATCTACAAGTCCATTTCTGTCAATTATCATGTTTTTCGCTGTATATGTTTTTTTTTTTTTGAAATTATCAAATGTGTAAATTAATTTCTTATAATAAATCATCAGTTTAGAATCAAAGAAATTAATTTTCAGATCACAAAATAGACTTTTAGGGTAAAAGGTAAATTAATTCTTTGATTTTACTCTTTACAAATGAATTATTGATTTTAAATTCAAAAGAAGGAAGACTTTTCTTCACAAATGTCAATTCTGAATAATTCATAATATTTTTTTTTACTTTAAAATTATTAAACAATAATAATAATAATAATATTATAATAATTATGTTGTAAA
Source organism: Andricus curvator (assembly GCA_932195095.1). NCBI lineage: Eukaryota > Metazoa > Arthropoda > Insecta > Hymenoptera > Cynipidae > Andricus > Andricus curvator. Next base: position 1,123,343 of record CAKNYM010053388.1, read on the forward strand.
AAATTGATTTGCATATTTTATCATTTCAAATAAGCGCGCGATCAACATGCAGTGAGGCTGCTGGTGCGACGCATGCGCATTAAGACTTTAAAAAAATTCGCTTCTCTACAGTCAAATTGGTTATCTATTTTTATATTTTATGTTGAAATTATAAAACAAAGGAAATTTTGTTTTTGCAACGACCCTACAGCACTTCTAATAATATATAGTTGTACTTTTAAAAAGTGACATGTCGAAAAGTTTCTTGCATATGAATAAGCCTTTATGTTTACAAGCTTGTTACATAACCTGCAAATTGCATCTATCAAGTCATTATATCTATTTTAATTACAGTAATATTTTGTACCTTCATTGTCTTCATCAAGTTATGCCCATCAGAGGTTGATTACATGTGTGCTTTCAGGTAAAAATTGTATTATTAATTAAACAAAATGTCGAAGTGGGCAAAGCGAAGAATAGGTTCTTTAGAAATAGGCTCATTTACAATTGGGATCCTTTCGAACCCCAAGTGAGGTATCATTTAGAGCTCATTTATCGTTTTGGGTTCCTTTTCAGCAAGTGGGGTTCATTTTTGTTGCAGCTCCTTTGGAACCAAAAATGGGTTCTAATGGAAACCCCAGTTTTTTCTGTGAACATATTTTTCTCTGATATGCCGTTGTTCGTATTTTATTACATATTTAGAAGGTTTCTTTAAATATTTCATTATTTTTGGTTGAAAAGTATACTATTATATTATTGGTTGGACATTCATTATTTTTGCTAAGCATTTTATTATTTATTCAAAAATATCATTATTTTGTGGGAAAGTCCACTAATTTGTTGAAAAATGTCATTCCTTTTGGTACAAAATTCAAATATTTGGTTGGAAATTAAGTTTTAAATTGAAAATTCATAATTTCATGTTGAAAATTCAACAATTTGATTCACATTTTTTTTCTTTCTTGACTGAAAAATCTAGTTTGGTTGAAAAATCAACTATTTTGTTGAAAAGTCGTCTTTTTGGATGAATTAAAATCTTTTTTATTTGAAATATCAACTATTATATTTTTGATAAGAATCCATCTTTTTTGGTTGAAAATTCAATTACTTAGTTAAAAAATTATATTTGAAGTTAGTTCTTGTTTGTCTACTGATCTTATATCAATATTTAAATATTGATATAAGACCAGTAAAGAAAAAAGAACTAACATCAAAATCTGGTCAACACTATAACATCAAATTAATATAAATTGTAAACTTGGTTAAAAGTTGAACTAATTTGTTGAAAATTCATCATTTTAATTGAAAATTCGTCTTTTTGGTGGAAAATTAATCTTTATGGTTTAAAATTCATGTTATTGGTTGAAAATTCAACTACTTGGTTACAAATTCATCTATTAGTTTCAATGAGAATTTAATATTAAATCCCTCAATTTTACAAAATTAGTAAATAAATCGTTGAGGAAATATTTGAAATTGGTATCATCAAAAATAATCTCTTTCAAAGTGTCTTGTTTTCTAATGTCTTGAATTTATGTTTATGATTCCTAAAAAATGAATTGATTGTAAAAAAAGGGGAAAAAGGGAAAATTGGGTCAAAATTCTCGATATTAGGTGTTTTAGGGGGGGGGGGGGGGCGGTGACCCCGGGAATATAAAAAGGAAATTCTATTTCCTCTGAGAAAAGCTTTTTTTTAAATAATAATTTGAATAGAATAATGTGATTTGCAAACTTTCAGTACCGCAAAATAAATATAATCTCTCTATAGAAAGATTAATCGAAAGAGTGACGTTAAGTTTGTGAGTCATGCATTCCTAATTCGATTATTCGCCTTTCCATAAAGCACACGAGCCTATGTAAAGTGCAAACCTGGTACCTGAAAGATAAACCGTAGTAACTGCAGCTTTCGAGAAAATTTAATGGCGTTCGTATCTTGTAAAATATACATATATGAATCATTAGAACGCTATTTTTATCCCGTCAGTTTAAAATTAATTAAACACGAACAGCACCAGTTTATTCGTCAGGTACGGGTACGTAGATGGGAATACGTGACGTCGTCAGAAATTCTGTGCAATTTCGTGGAGAATAATTACGTCGGAAACTCTGACACTCAGTACAACGCTAACAAACCCGGTCCAAGTTTTTGCCATCCCACGCACCGCTTGAGTGAATTAAATCGAATGTCGACCATCCTTTCTAAAAACTGTTATATTCCAGAAACAATCTTCTATGTATGTATTATCAATCTTTCTATTGCCAATTCTGAGAAAAACGATTAAACGATCCACACAAAACTGACTCATTATTTGTTTTAAAATTACAATGTATGGGCCCGTTCAAAGTACGTTACGCTATTTTAAAAACTTTTTCTATCACTCCCTTTCTTAGTCACAGATCATCACACAAATCTTGAACCCCTCCCCCACCCTTTTTGTCCACCATTATCTTCAATTTCATTTGATAAACACCTAAAATAAAAAAAATAAAAACTTCAAAACAGGGGAAACAGGTTGATTTTTATATTGTATTAGATTTTCAACAAAATAGTTGAATTTTCGAGGCAAAAAGACGAATTTTTTGTAGACGCAGTTGAAATTTCAAATCGAAAGGACGAATTTGCTATCTAACAAGATAAATGATCAACAAAACTGTGGAATTTTTAACAAAACAATTGAGTTTCGAAAAACAGTTGAATTTTCAATCAAAAATGATTAATTTTCAACAAAAAATATAATATTTGATACTTCAACCAAGAGAAGATTTTAATTTTATATAAAAAACACTCGAATTTAACCAAAAAGATAAGTTTTCAACCAAAAATAGAATAGTTACATTTTCAGTTTAAAAAATTACTTTTCAGCCAAATAATAAAAATTTCGCATTTAAGCGAGAAAAAAAAACAAGAAAAAGTGGAATCTTCTTGAAAACAGAGGGGAAAAAAAGAATTCTTTAAAAAAGGAGTAAAGAGGGCGAACATGGAAAAGAGTGTGAAATCTGTATTTAGATGCATCTAAATAAAATCACTAGTTTTCATCTTTTTAAGCATTTCTCAAAATTTTTATTCACATTTATATTGTCCATGTGTGATATCACATTCTGCGTTTAACCCTCGTCGGCTACGTCACAAGTCATCACAAACCGGAACGGCCTCTATAACGTATTCAGGGGTATAATAGGATTCTGAAAATCCCCTCGATCCCACGTCTCGTAATTTTGAGTTTCCAAAAAGAAAAGTTTTCATCGACGATCATTTTTCATTCTGAGACGAATAGCAAAATGGAATTGGGGTGCGTTGATTTTTTCTGAGAAACATATCCTATCACTAAACTGCGGACTCAGCCACATCAGCTATATCTATACGTGCAAATATCCTCTTTTTAATCGACTGTGATATTAGTTTCGTCAGCAAAAACCAAATTTTATCTAATAATTTAGCATACAGAAAAGTAATTTTTGAGTCTAAATTATATTTTAATAATGTGTTCAATCTGTATGAAAATAGAATAGTTTTGCCCAATTTCCTTCAATTTATGATCATTAGAATTATTCGTTGTGTGTTTGGCTGTTTAATAAACGTATACGTGATATGTGAATTCTTGCTCATATCCACACCAAGCGATGACATTTGGTTGACTTTTATTTGCGCGATATTTTTTCCAACACACAAAACCACTCTTCATCCCGACATTCACGGCCTTCCGGATATATATTATATACACACATGCCTGCTTGGATATAAATTTAATGTACAGGGTTCGTGATCTCAAGAAATTAACAAACAAATTTTTATTAGGCAAATAGAAGATAATTGAACAATTATAGTTAACAAAAAATATAAAAATATTGAAATTTTATATATTTTTATAATTTTTAGTGTATTTTTCACTAGATGTAGAGACTCACATCATTAACATAAGAAAGGAATAAAAATATTATAAATTATAATAATCAAGAAGAAGTACGATATTAAAAAACTGTCCGGCAGGAACTAATTATTACTAAACAAGTGAAATATTGAGAACAGAAAATTTAAATGACCATGTGTCAAACGTTTTACGACAATCAATTCGTAATGAATAAGTCAGTGCGTAAAAAGGAAGCAACGATCGATTCGCATATGAAAAAAGCCAGGAAAAAGTACCAATTACTCGTAATTACGCATACCGCCTGCACGCAAATAGATCTTTGACTCAGCGGTAAAAATAGGAAGGGTGGGGCTATAAGAGCTTTGAGTTCTTTCCTCTTCAGAACAATTAAGCACATATTTATATTCATGTTATATGTCTATAATTAATATTTAACTATTTAAAAAAATATATTTTTCATTCCACATTACTTTTTAATACAATTTCTTCTCTCTAAATTTTAAACTGTGAGAAGTACGTTATGCAGTCAAATCAGTAAAGATCTTCAGCGATTAATCAGTGAATTGGACTGATTATGCAGTGATTTTTTACTGATTGATTAATCAGAGAAGATCCTTACTGATTTGACTTAGTGACGTACGTCTCACTGATTCAAATTAAGAGAGCACTGAGCAGTGAAAACCCGTACTTATTTAAATTCTATTTATTAATTTCTAGCTATTTGAAGCGGTGAAATTACATTGTGAATCACTGAAAATTCTTACTTATAGCATATTTAAAAAAAATGTATTGACCACAATGCTTTTGATAATCTTGTAGTTTTACTACAGTGTAAATGTTTTCATCAAATATATGTCGCTATAATTTATTTAAAGGATATATGAATGATTATTTCACTACAATGTTTTTTAATAATTTTGTATTTTCACTACAGTGTGTCTTTTAAAAAATTTTACTTTCAAAATTTGTTTTTTGTAGAAACAATTAAAGAAAAATGTTTTCATCAAATGTACCTCGCTAAATCTTTTTTTAAGAATTCTTTAACCACAATGTTTTTTGATAATTTTGTATTTTCACTACAATGTGAATGTTTTCATCAAATGTACCTCGCTATAATGTTTTAAAGAATATTTGAAGAACTATTTAACTACTTTTTTACATTCTCATCATAATGAGAAAGTATTGGTTTTATGTGAAAAATGACTTTCGCGGATTCCATCAAATGTCGACGTTTTGAGGCCCCCTGAGTCAGAAAAAATGGTTTTTACGTCGGTGTCTGTCTGTCTGTCGTCGTCGTCGTCGTCGTCGTCGTCGTCGTCGTCGTCGTCGTCGTCGTCGTCGTCGTCGTCGTCTGTATATCGGATAACTTTTGAAAGACTAATCGGATTAGATTGTGCTTTGGCACACAGTTTCAGGGGGCAAAAAGAGGAATCGAGTTCGTTAACCAGCCATTTTGGATGAAAATTCAAAAAGTTAGTGCATTTTCAAAAATTTTTAGACCACTTTTTTCCAAATTTCAAAATTATATGTGCGGGCGCTTATAGTACTCGAAAATCTAAACAATTTATCCTTACGACTTTTTTTGATGAAAAGAAAATTGTCCGAGTTACAGCATTTTCAAAATCCCCCCAAAAAAGCGAAAAGTAACATTTTCGGCCAAACAACGCACGATACGAAAAAAAGACAAGATAGGAAAAGTGTTTCTTTTCGCACGTCCTACAAGATTATCATAACGACTTTTTGAATTTTCTTGAAAAATCGAAAATTCATATTTTTATTGCTCAAGAAATAATGAAAAATAAAAAAAATCAATTTCACGGTCAAACTATGCAAGATACGACAAATCATGACTGGACTAAAATTGTGCATTCAAAAAAGATCTACACATTTCTCATGGGTCACTTTTTGATAGGATGTGTAGTTTTTGTTTTATTCGTAAAAAATAACATTAACAGTGAAAAAATCGGCCCGATAAGCGGGCACATTCTCATCAAAACTTTGCTTATTTACTTTATTTTTCATCTCGGGTGTGTTTTTTCACAATATTTCATTGTTTTTTTGTTCTCAATACTATTTCTAACGATTGAAACAATAAAATATAATAATAATTCAAACAATTTATTCTGACTGAAAATCTGACTTTTATTTCAGAATGCGTTTTGATCTTTGTTTACTAAAATAATTTCTGTGAAAAAATTCGACTATTACATTTATATTTCAAGAACTATGTTCCAAATAGACGAAATGAATATATATATATATATATATATATATATATATATATTAAAAAAAAAAAAAAAA
>CAKNYM010053388.1:1129591-1168235 GCA_932195095.1 Andricus curvator
CCCCCCCCCCTCCCCCCGTAACAGAAGTTTTGGTGGGACTGACGTAAGAACTGGACTCTCCACTATACGACGAATCACTACTTAACTTGGGCATGATTTCGACTCGCACAACAAATTTCGCGCATAAAGGTGGTAGTTGGGTGTACAATCTAAACATGAATAATACAAACAATAAAGTAGCCTCGGAATGGACTGAAACTTTGATTGAGGTTTTGAAATATGGTCAGGAGTAGATAGGGAATCACATGGTAGTCAAGGGGTCGGTTTGATTATGAATGAAAAAGCAAGATATATGTTCCAAAAACGACTTAAATACTTTTTTTCTCCCCTTTTCAGATAGTTGGAAAAAAATCTTTCTGATTGTAGGATTTATTATAAAGATACGGAAATATACGCTGAAGTAAAGGAATTACCTTCTTCATTTTAAATCAAATACAACTTTAGTCATTTTTATCTGAAGAACATTGAACATAACATATGGTCGTTGCGAAGCGCGACGACCAAATTGCGCGCAGCAAGCGCGCTCAAACTTTTGGGTTTCTATTATACGATGAACAGAAACGAGCGTGAAGCGCGAGGTGCACATGATGATCATAGCAAATATCGAGCGCGAAGCGCGAGTGTCGTGATGAGAATGTGTTCCTTAAGGTCGATAGAACCTTAAGTAAATTAGTTCTTATTTTTATGTAAAACTGACATAATTAAACCAAAAGCAGGTCATAACGATGAAGCTTACTAAGAGAGTATTAGCCTGCGAAGTGCGCAATAGCGAGCACACGAAGTGTGAAAACCTAGACGACAAATGTGTCCGAGCGCGCAGCGCGAGGTGAATGCATTATCGAGCGCGAAGCGCGAGATAAACATATAATCGAGCGCGAAGCGCGAGATGAATACCTAATCGAGCGCGAAGCGCGAGATCCAACAGGTGCGCGCCTTAGGCGCGCTGAAACTTGCGAGCGAAGCGAGCCGCGCGCAAAGCGCGCGATGAGAATGTGCCCGCGAAGCGGGCAGATTTTTTAAATATAATTTTGTACTTTTACTACAGTGCGATTTTTGAAAAAACTTTACTTTTACAGAAACAATTTCTAATGATAACAGAAAATTCATTACATTTTAATTGAAAATGAAAAAATACATTTAACACACTTTTTGAAAACGAAATTGTTTGTATACAAAATTAAAGAAAAATGTTTTTATGAAATACACACCGCTAATTCTTTTCAAAGAATTCTTTAACTGCAATGCTTTTTGATAATTTTTTATTTTTACTACAGTATAATTTTTGAAAAAATTTACTTCTACGGAAATAATTTTTAATGTTAACAAAAAATTTCTACAATTTAATTTTAAAAAAAATTTGTTTATGTAATTTTAAAACAGCCGTATTAACTAAAGAATAACACTTTCAATTGTACATTGCATCCCTACAAGAAATGATATAATTTTTACAGATTTAATGAAATTCACTGATGACGGCCACCACTGTAGGACGAGCGTTTGCAACAATTTTAATTGTTTTCAACTTACCTGCTCCTAAAGAAAAAAAAAATAGCAACGTTCTCAAAGAAATGAAAGAAGTATTATTATAAATGAAAGTTATCGAATATTCAATAACACAGTTAAAATACGTCATTTATTGAAAATTTGTCATACAAAATTTTGAAAATTTAGATTTGAAAATGAAATGTCGTTAACGCTTCGAAGGGGAGAAATCTTGTTGCTTGTGACACGTCGTTCGTGACCCATCGTTTGCCCCGCTGAATAATCGAGCTGTAAATTTGAGGGAGACGCGGGGTGCCATAATTGCCAATGTCGTTAAAACAACGATGGCGTATTGTGAGTGCCTCTATAGACTAGTAGACATATATTCTCTATAGTCGATATAATACACAGAGTACCCTCTTCAAATCAAATTTTTAGATGAGAATTAGGGAAATTGTTTGATTTTTTTATACAATACAACAAGTTAGAAATTTCTAGAATATTCAATAAATATCCAACAAAATTACTTTAAATTATTCTTTTCTAAATCTGATTGCTTCTGAGTTAAAAATGTCAATTTTTTTATTCCTTTTAAACTTAGAAAATTAGTTGAAATTCTCATTTAAATTTTCACAATTCCAGTCTTAAACGACGTTTGATATCTGAATAAAAAATTGTTGAATTTTAATTTCAGATTGTTCAATATAAGTTTTTTTTTAATTTTAGAGCGCGCAATTTCGTGCGGTTTCCAATTCGGTAGCTTTGAATTCAAAATGTTTTGGAATTAAGTAGCATCAAATAAATTATTTTCAAACAGTTTAAAGCCAACAAAATTTTAAAATATTTTTCCGGATTATTTTTAAGACTTAATTTTGTATTTCGAAATGCTTGCAAAACTTTAGAAATCATTGTTCGGAATTTTGTGGTAGTGTTTTGAGGTATTTTAAATTTGGAATGTTTAACACGCCGAATACAGGGGCTGGAGATTATTCCGCTTCTTTTTTCTCATTCACGATCCCCTCGTTTCACGATCCCTTTTTTTCCTTCCTGGCCCCCTTTACTTCCCTCTCGTCAGCCTGTCTTCATCCACCGACTATTCCACTCGTCAGTCCGGATAATGCCTATTCTGAATAAGAATTCTCTCCACGGAAATCCAACTGGCGATCAACGCGGGACATATTTTGCGCTCCGGTGGAACAGAAAGATATATTGAAAATCATCACGCGAATGAAAAGTATCCCTCTTCTGATATACTTTCGCTCGAAAAAATTCCTATTCGCGAATTAACCCCGAGGGTTATTGACGAATCGTATTTTACGTTCGTGATAAAGTGAATTTATTTTTGGCTAGCGCCACCTCTCTCTGTACTGACTGAAGCCCCATTGATCGTAAAACTGAAAGCATTTGCTTTAGAAACAAAATGAAAAAGCCAAACTTATTTTGAGGGCTAAAACCAAAACTATACAATTTATAAAAACAATTTTCTCTTTAATATAATTTCGTTTCGTTTATTTTAAATCTTAGAATGCTTCTCCCGAATATTTTAATAACTTTACTTCCTCTGAACTCTGATCTTTTTCTGACCTAGCTTACGAAAGCCATAAATGAAACTTATTTTATACCACCCAAAGAATACAATTTATAAAAAAAAAAATATTTTATATTATTTTTTTATTATTTTCCTATATTAACTGTTTTATTTTAAATTCCATAAAAATCCCAGGATTTTTGATTAACTTTATTTTGCTCTTACACTAAAAAAATGTACTCGAGCCAAAGAAATGGGTTTCTTTGGATTTTTTTCTTTGTACCAATGAGTAGTTTACTTTAGCTGAGTAAATATTCTCTATAGAGGCAAAAGAGTCATGCCTCGACTCAAAGAAATCATTTCTTGGGAGAGATTTATTTAATAGAAAGAAATATTTTCATGAAATAAATGCAAAAATTATGAAGACAAAGAAATAATTTCTTGAAAGCTAATAGATTTCTTTTAATCTTTTTTTAACATCCTGAGAAATATTTCCTCATTTCAATTAAATCGATTTTTTAAAGTAATACATACTTATTTAAATTAAGTAATTTATTCGTGTGTGGATCAAGTAATTCAGTTTCTTTGAGTGACATTTTTTCCAGATAAATAATTATTGATCGAATTCAAACAAATATTTATCAGATGTTGAAAGTTGACACGATTATTTTTTTCAATTCAATATGGATCTATTTCAGTGAAAGAAATCGTAGGTTGGATAAAGAATCTGGAAAAAAAATTTTGTTGAATGCAATGTTCATGCAATCCATTGGAAGAAACGTTTATGTAGTTCATAAAAGAGAAATTAATCATTCTAAATAAATAATTCTTTCAGTATTCAGTAGTTCAAGACAAATTCCACTATAGGTGAACAGAGCATATAGAAATTATGTCCCAAAGAAATGAGTTGGCTAAGAATGTTCACCATAGTTATAATTAAAATTAGACGTGATGAAAAAATTATTCTTACATGAAATAATACTTTTGAAACAATAGTACATTACATTTTTTTATTTCAATTATTCAAATTTTTTAACAATGTTAGTAGTTTTTTTGTCCAATGAAATATTTAATCTTAAACTACTCTTATTTATATAAATTACATTGTTCTTGAAATAACTCTCTCGTTTCTTTGAGTCAAGCATTTGGTTCTTTGAATCAATTAGTAATTTTGTCGACTTTGTTGCATGCTTATTCTAAACAATATATGGTATCTTAGGACCAAGAAATATTTAATCAAGGAATAATAATAATAATTAATTTGTTTGAAGGAAATATTTCCTTGATTTAAAATCACGTTTTATTATATAAACTATCTAGTTTTTAAACACAAGTATCACTGGCTTCAACCAATAACAACGTTCTTCCGCTTAATTAATATTTCAACAGAAATCATTATTAACTTGCTTCAATAATTTCACATTTGTGGTTTAGATTGAGGAAATACATGATTGGTCGTATTCAGTAGATACGATAATTTCCTTGAATCAAGTCAATTTTATTTGATTCAAAATTTTTTCAGTATATAGAGTGATTAAAGTTTGAATTTGTGATTTAAAATTTCCGGAGGCGAATTGGGGTCAATAAAGTAATGTTATGTTATTTTGTGGTGTGACTTACCTCTCCATGCGTGTCCCTTCGACCATCAGGGGTGTTTTCCGGCAGGAAGTAGAGCCGCAAAGAGGCGAGGGGTGTGTTTGGCCCCCGGCTGTCAAGCCAGAGTAATTGAAGCTCACCGATGCTGACGAGATCGGCGTCACTCCAAAGTTTCGTCAGGAAAAAACTTCCTAGACGAAGAACACGACCATTTCCTATTCGAACTGCCTTGTAAAATGTATACGGGCCGTGACTAAAGCAGGCACCGCCCAGTAGCTGAAATTTCAAAGGAAAAACATCCTGCTTTAATTAATACTTTCAAAGCAAACAATTATCTCAAAATTTGATATTTTGAACGTACAGAAAAGTCTAGAAATGAAAATGAAAGTACAGAAAGAAAGGTAATTAATTAATTAATTCCATTCGCAGAGGTGGATGGCCGCGGGGTAGCCAAATTCTCCCAACTACATTTTCAGTTCAAAACACCAGGTTACACATTCGAACCCGAGTTTATGTACAAAAATCTGTCGAAGTAATAATGAGACTCGACATTTACAAATACAATTGTGTGAAATAATGTGACGTCGCGTTGCAACGTCAAGTTGAGCTACAGTCATTCTTTAAGAGTGGTTTGCTGAGAAGCAGCATATGTTTCATCATCTGCGTTTGTAAAGTCATCAATTAATTTCTGCCGCGTTCAATCACCTTCAAATTTTCTATTTAAAAACGATCTCTTTTAATTTGAATTAGTGGAATTTCATTGAGAATCAGTCACTATTCATTGAAATTTCAGTAGATTTTAACTGATTTCTCAAGATGTTACTGAAATTCCATTGTGTAACACTAGGCTAAACCACCCCTCCTAACATACTCTAAAATAGGGCAATAATGCAGGATAAAATGATCTTGAATCAAATTATTGTAGACAAAATATTGAATTTAATAAGAAACGAATTTGCAATAAAATAGTTCATTTTTCAACCACAGAAATTGATTTTTAACTAAAGTGATGAATTTGCAAGAAACCAAATGAATTTTTAATAAAGCAGTTCAGTTTTAAAACTAGCATAGTTGAATTTTCAAACAAAATATGTACATGAACTCTCAACGAAAAATGTGACAGTTGATATTTTAACCAAAAAACATTTTTCTTTTAAATCAAAAATATAGTTGAATTTAACCGAAGAAGACGAATTTTGAACAAACTAGATCAACTTTCAACCAAAGAAAATGAAACTTAAAAAAGAAAATGTTTTACAAAATATTTAGACCTTCAACCAAGTATAGTTGCATTTTCAACAAAAAAAGACGAATTTTCAAGAATATACATGAATCTTCAACATGAATTTTAAACTAGCGTCATTAAAAAGTCAAACCAAATTCGAAACAAAAAAGTGCAAAAGAATATCAAAAACAACTGCACGAAAGTTTTAAAGTGTATTAAAGAAAAGAAAAAACTGCTATTTCTCAAGGTTGGTAACTCCAGCATTTTTTTCTACCATTACATTACTGCTTTGTGTGTCTGCTTTTTTAGCATTTTGATTTCAAAAAATTGAAAAAAGTTTGACAGTTCTAATTCTCTGCCTTCTGTATCTCAGGTTAATTCTTAATTGCCATGTCTAAATATCGGCCCTTCTGGGAAAGGAGAGTAGAAAATACAAAAAACTATACGTAGTTTAGACATAAATTAAAAAACAAATTGCCATTTTAATTATCTGCCTCCGTATCTCAGATCGTCAAATCTATAATTTCCTAGTTGCCGTTCCATCTTACTGGTTTACCAATATATAATTTGGGATTTTTCTTATTACGTCTGACGTTCAAGAAAAGAGGGGAGAGGGGCAAAGAATATATTTAAACAAATGCCTAATAGGTTAGAAAAATTCAAAAAACAGTTGCCATTTTAATTATCTGCACTCCGTATCTCAGATCTAGTGTTAATTATCTGCCTTCCGTCTATCAGTTTCCAAATATATAATTTGTAATTTTTGTTTTTATTTTGTACCTTACGCTCAAAAAAGAAAGAGGATACAAGAATATAAAAATACTAAATATTTTTTAGACAAAACCTAAAAACAGATTGCTAATTCCAATTATCTGCCTTCCGTATCGCAGGTTTTTTTTTAAATTGATAATTCCTCAATTACAATGTTTATTTGTCTGACTTTCCCTCTCAGGTCTCCAAATATATAAATTTGCAATTTTTCAATGGTTTGGGTTGTGTCTTATACTTGGGGAGGGGGGGGGGGGATATGAAAACACTAAAAAGTTGTAGTTAAAACTCAACAACAGATTGCCATTTTTATTTACCTGCTTTTCCGTATCATACGATCAGATTTATAACATTTCGCTCTTTTAATGGCTCTCAAACTCATTACACAGTAAGCAATAAATAACAATCAGTATTCTAAGTAAATAAGTTTAGTGCAATAATGTCTTAGGACTATAGGTGGATGTTAAAATAAGAACTTAATGTTTCATATTTACGGCTGTTAGGCACTAATTAAAGACAACACGCATTGAATATAAATGTTTCAAAGAGCGTTATTATAACAGTTATATAGAACAATAATTAAGTTTATTTATATTGAAAAAATAAATTTAAAAAATAAAAAGCCGACGCACAAAAATCTATCTTAGAGAATAAGTGAAATATACCAATAAACTTTTTCTAGAATAAATCACTAAAGAGGGCCCATATATGGAGCCGAAACGTCTGATGAAAATTTAAATCTTCATCATTTACGGACCCCAAAGCCACAAAACGGAAAACTAATATTAGTACTGAGGGTCGCAAAAAGCCAAGAGCAATTTAAAAAGAAAAGAACAATTTTCAACAAAAATGAAATAGTTACATTTTCAGTTAAAACGATCACTTTTCATCCAATGAAAAATAAATTTTTACAAAAATAGTTGAATTTTCAACAACAAAAAAAAGATTTTAATTTGAAATAAAAAAAAAAGTGAATTCCACCACAAGAGACGAATTTTGAACAAAATACATGAATCTTCAACCAAATAGTTGATTTTTCCACGAAAAAAGACCAATTTTCAACCAGAAATGGAATCGTTGCGTTTCTAAACAAAAAATTTCAACGAGAAATAAAACGAATTTTTAACAGAACAGTTTAATTGTCTACCACAGGAGATGACTTTTAAAGCTGAAAAGTTGAATGTTTTAGGAAACAGTTAAACTTTTGAACAAAAGAGGCGAATTTTCATCAAAATAGTTAAATTTTTAACCAAAAAGGTGAATTTTCAACCTAAAAAAATGATTAAACTTTCACTAAAACAATCTTTTAAAGTGACTCATCGACGAAAAAATATGAATTTTTAACCCAAAAAGACGAATTTTCTCTTGAAAAAGAAGAACGTACAAAAAATAAAGAGTTGAATTTTGGATAAAATTGTTTTAACTAAACATCTGAATTTTTAACAAAAAGTTAATATTCAATCGAGAAAGATGAATTAAAAGAGAATTCATTTTCAACCAAATAATCGAATTTTCGAATGTACAATAAAACAGTTGAAAACCAAAAATATAATAGTAGACATTTCAATAAAAAAGAATTAAGTTTGAACGAAAAATAGTTCGATTTTCTTATTGGAGTTTATTAATTCAGTTCGCATTTAAGCGAAAAAGCGAGAAAAGGGGAAGTTTCTTGAAACATGGGAAAAAAGAATTCTTTTTACAAAAAAAGGGGAATAGGGGAATCAGTGTGAAGCCTGAAATTGGGCTACTAAATCAAATCATTAAGAATTTTCACTGCCTCACAAAAAATGTCACTTATTCAAATTTCAAATAGCTGAAAATAAGCCACTAAATCAAATAAGTAAGGATTTTTACTGGTGAACAGTGAAATCTCACTAATTCAAATTTAGAGAGCAAAAGCATTAAAAAATTGAATTTTTCTAACTGGAAAGCATGCAAAATTTTCAACCTTTTCTCACTATTCATTCACACATGCTCATAGAAATACTTTTAATAAAGAATATGCTATAGTAGTAGTAGAGAGAAATCAGAAGCTGGATTCTGATATTCCGAAATAGCAAGACAGCATCTCAAAGATCATGATTTTGTATCTCCCAGATTGTTGTGGGCTAGAATGAAGGTAGGAATCAGAAGGTTATTTATCATAGCGTGCTACGCCCCAGTTGACAGTGAGCCGCGAGAAGTCAAAGACGCTTTCTGGGACACTTTAAATGACACAATAAGTACTTGCGATCCAGGTGAAAGAATAATTCTGCTAGGAGATATGAACGGATGGGTCGGCGTTCAACGTCAGGATACAGATACAGAAAGGGTACTAGGTAAATTTGGGGATCCAAGAAAAAATTATAACGGGGAAAAATTAGTTAGCTTATGCCTAGAAAAGGGCCTATTTATTACCAATACTTGGTTTCGACATAAAATGATCCACACGTACACTTGGTGTAAAGGAAATAACCGCAGTGTAATTGACTTCGTTATTGCGGATGAAAGACTAAGAGAACTAGTCAAAGATACAAGAGTCATGAGGGGTTCCGAATGCAATACTGATCATTATCTTTTAATCTCTAAAATAAACTTAGGCCGGGGATGGAAAAGAAAGAGAACAGAAAAAACGAAACAAACTCGAATAAAGATTGAAAATTTACAGAAACCGGAAGTGCGAATAGAGTTTCAAAATAAGTTAAGCGAACGCATAGATAGGGCAACTTGGGAAGCGCTTACGAGCATTAAAGATATAGAGGGCGCGTGGGCTTTATTACGGGATAGCATTGTTAAAACTGCAATTGAAGTGTGTGGTACGGCAGTGGTAGGAAGAAAGTCTGGTGATGCATGGTGGAATGATGAAATTCAAGCAGCCCAGCGAGAAAAGAAAAAAGCGCACAAGAAAACATTAAACATGACAGGTCTTAGCGATGAGGAGAGAAATAGACTCAAAAATGATTACAAAGACAAAAAGAGGAAAATGAAACGACTAGTCAAGGAGAGTAAAGAAAAAATCAGAACAGAAGAAGAGAACAAAATACGAAACGGCTTTGGAGGAATAATGAAACTACTATATAAACAGTTGAAGGAAAGTAAAAGTACAGAGTTTGTTAGCATGAGAAACAGCAAAGGTGAAATGCTATATGATATAGACGGGATAGTAGACGCTTTAAAAGACTCTTTTAAAGAACTATTAGGAGGTGAAGATATAGGACAACAAAACTGCGACATAGAACATAATGCATTAGAAAACCCAATTGAAAAAGTCTGTGTCACTGAGGTCCGAGACATAATTAAGAACTTAAAAAACGGTAAGGCTGCTGGCATAGACAGTATTAGTGCTGAAATGCTCAAATACGGTGGCGAGTACATACCTCACAGGTTGTGCGAATTAATAAATTTATGTATCGAGACGGGGAAAGTCCCAGACGATTGGAAAAAAGCGATTATCGTACCAATATACAAAAGAAAGGGAGATAAAAACAACTGCAGTAATTACAGAGGTATCAGCCTACTAAGTACCGTAAGTAAAATATACTCAAAAATACTTATTCGTAGGGTAATGGAAATCACAGAAGAAAAAATATGGGAAGTCCAAAGTGGATTTATGCCAGGAAGATCATGTACAGATCAGATATTTAGCCTAAGACAGATCACAGAAAAAAGCTTGAGAGTAGGAAAGAAAGTTTTCTGTGCATTTATTGACCTAGAAAAAGCATTTGACACGGTAAATAAAAGTAAATAGAAGTAAACTTTGGGAAGTTCTTAAAGAATACGGAGTAAATGGAGGGCTCCTGCAAGCAATAAAAACAATATATACAGGCAGTAAAGCGAGCGTAAGGGTAAACGGGAAACTGAGTGACTGGTTCGATATTACGCAAGGCGTGAAACAAGGATGCGTTATGTCCTCGTGGCTATTTATCATATTCATGGATAAGTGTCTAAGAACTGCACTCTTCGACGAAGAAGGTGTAGATCTCCAAACAGTTAAGGTACGTGGGTTAGCTTTCGCAGATGACAAGATTGTTATGGCAGAATCAGTCGAGGACTTGCAAAGAATGTTGAATAAACTTCATACAAGCATGAAGGACATGGGACTCAAAATTAACGTAAATAAAACAAAAATCATGGTGTTTGAGGGAAAGAGTGAGAAAACAATGTGCAACATTGTCCTAAATGATGAGAGATTAGAACAAGTTGACAAGTACGTATATCTAGGTAGTCTATTCACTAGCGACGGAAAAATAGATGGGGAGTTAGATAGGCGCATAAATAAGGGTAAACAGGTTATCGGTAGAGCAGGGTCCATCCTAACAAATAAAAACATATCAAAAAAAGCTAAAATGGCCATACACAATTCTATATTCGTACCGACTGTACTATACGGTAGCGAGACATGGACCTGTCAAGAAAAGGACAGGAGTAAAATTAACGCGATCGGCATGAAACCTCTGCGCATAATATGCGGGAAAACACTAATGGACAAAGTCCGAAACGAGACACTCCTCAAAGAATGTGGTGCAAAAGAGACAATAATTGACACATGGGAAAGAAATCAGTTAAGATGGTTCGGACATCTTGAAAGAATGAAAGATGAACGACTGACCAAACAAGTGTATAAAGGTAAAGTAAATGGCATAATGCCCAGAGGTAGACCGCCAAAAGAATGGTTAGAATCTGTAAATGAGACATTAATCCGTAGAGACATAAGAAGCCATAGGAACACAAGAGCTTGCATGAAAAAATGCATGGACGTGAAGGAAGCTAGAGTAGTATGCCAGGACAGAAAAGTGTGGCGACAAATAGTTTGTAAACAGAGTGACAGTAGAATGAATGACGCCTGAAACAAAGATCTTGGATACTAATGGGCCCAAGTGGAGAACCATACATAACAATTTTGTGAGGCTCTTCACTTGGGGTGATCGCTAGAGAGATTGATCAGCAACCTGGGTCGGAGCAGTGTTGCGGAGTAAACGTGTCATTTAAATAAATAACACGAGAATTCCAGATCAATCTAAAATATATATACCTAACACTTATATACCTATCCACCTCATACCTATTTTCCTACCTACCTTATACCTATATACCCATATACACACTACTATTCTCCAACCGAGCAAGTCACGCCTACCCCGAAAGGGAAATGGCTTAATGGTATAATAATAATAATAAACTCAGCTTTAAAACATTGTTTTCCCTAGCTGGTTTAGGGAATAAAGGAAAGGTTTGGAACAAATAAAAGAAAAAGGAGATACGGACAAAGAATGAACTAGTAGAGAAAAAAGGAGGGGATGAATCTCTGGAGAACATTTGCTGGGCACCATATGAGATACTCTAAAGCAAACAGAAAATCTGCGAAAAATAATAAATCCTTTTACAAAACCAGATTTATGAGAGATTCTTTGACCTAATTTGAAATAATCCAGAAATGTAAACAAAATTACATAATTGATAATTGGGTAGTTGAATTATGGCGCTAAATATGCCACCTGAGTCAAATTGTTAACAATATGAAATATCTGAGTGATAAATGTCGTAAATTACATAGTAATCAGGAGAGTTAGTCATGAATTGTACAGTTGAGGTAAATATAATTAATTAATAATTACTACGCAACATCCCTGATGGAAAAAATTTCTACATCAATCTAGGTCAATTTACGAAATTTAAAATAGGCGTAGTTCAGCGCAGTTCGTAACGCAAATCTACGCCATATAAAGGAGACTATTAAATAAATAAATAAAAAAAGTTCGGAAAGTTACTGGTACATCATAAAAAATTTTATTCTTTTCATATATTACTATTATGAACACGCCGCAGTTATGTACCGTTTTGTATCATAATTTATTCTTTAAAAATATGCACAATAACTCAGGGTATACCGTAAAGGGCAGTTCTACCCAAGTCGGGCAGTTGTAAATTGAAATGGACAGTTCTAAAAGTCAAAATGGGTAGTTGTAACATTTTTCTTCTATTCACGTTATAAAATTATACATGAAATTAAAAATTCGAAGTAAATTTATATGATCCAAAATTTCTAAAATTAATGATTATATTAATTTCCGAATAAGCGCATGCATTATTGATATACTGTCAGGTTGGGCAGTTCTAAATTTAGCTTAGAGTATACCCTGCAATAACTGTAGAGTTATTTGCAATTAATGCTAAGATTGAAATATTCCTACAAATACTCTACACGAAAATTTCCATCAATAGATTTTTAAAAAATTACGCCATCCAGGAGTCATCGATCGATAGGCAAAGAACATCTATTTTGGTGAACAAACAATGAATATAGATGTTTGTATGCCATTGCACGCTAAACTATGTCACGTCGATTATACTTATGTACGCCAAATTAAGCACTTTGACGTAAAAGGTTATGTTGAGATCTTTTGGTACATCGTTAGGCCTACTTTTATGTAGATGAGCGTGCAACCATTAAATTTTTTTTCCAAAATAGTGATTCATTTTTTTAAATATATGAATTTTTTACATTTTTGCTAACAAAATAAAATTATACATGTACCCTTCAAAATTCTACAATAATTTTATTTCAAATCGGAAAATAAAATATTTGAACAATTTTTTTTTATTAAAATAGCGTTACAAATAAATTATTTTCAAACTAAAATTTGAAAATGTAATGACCTAGTTCTGATTGAATCAAAATCTTAGCAATCTTCCAAATTAATTTTAGTTTAGCTTTGAATTCGTTAAAAATTTATTAAAAGATGGATAATAAAAAGAAAGGTCGATAGCGTGCAGCAATTTTATTATATAGAGACAAATCGGTCGCCATCTGTCGGGTGAAGGAAGTAGGAAGAGAGAAAGAAAGAGCAAGAGAAAGAGAAACGTCACATGCACAATTCGTCCAACCTCGCGCTCAACTCTTTTACGATTAATAAAAGGAAACTTATTTCGCAATATCCCAGAAAGCAAAACACGTTCAGGAAATCATTTCAATTTAAAGAGAGAAAAAACATGAAATATTATTAATATTAAATAAAAAATACCTGGGATCTTGAATTTGTACATTCAAATCGTGGATTAAATAGGATAATTGGAAGAAAGGTTTCTTTAAGACATTCGAATTGCATTCAAGTAATGAGAAAAATAGTAGAAAAAGAGAATAACATAAACATAAACTAGCGAGTTGATACCTTATTGGTTGTACAGAGTCGCATTTATACACGCTTGACCTCAAGCGGCCAACTCGCAGCGCAGTCAATTAATGCAAGAAACGATATTTCTTAACTCATAGACTCATACTTTCAACGAAAGAGATGAATTTTCAACTAAAATGATGAATCTTCAACTGGGATAGTTAAATTTTCAGATAATTAAATTAATTCTCATAAACAACCAAAACAACAACCAAAAAATATATTGATTTTAAATAAGTTGGAATCCCGATTTTAGAAAGGAGGAGCTGTGAGCTCAGCGCAGTTCCGTGGTCACAAAGGGGGATAGTGCCAACACTAACGCGCAACTTTCACATGTTTTTAAAAAAACATGCTGAAAATTCTTTTTTCATTAATTAGTCTTTATTATTAGAAAATGTTCATCCTTTAAGATAATAAAAATTTGCATTTATACACAATTCCGTTAATTAATATTATTTATTCCTACTGGAAATGGTCGACACAGCCCTGACTGTTTACGTTCGACCGACTCCCGCAGTACTGCGCATGTGTGAAGAAGAGTATCTAATATTCTAATTGGTAGAGAGAACAGAATAATTAGCTATTCTCTTGAATCTCTATTCTTCACCAATGTAAAGGCTCTGCTTGACGCAAGCGCAGTAGTGCACCAGGCCATCCTTAGGCTCCCGCTTTAAGTTCAAGGCCATTCTAGGCCATGTCCGAGACCGTCCTTATATAATATACCGGGATTCCAGTGTAAAAACCAAAGAAGATTAATTTTCAGTCAAACAGTTGCATTTTTATCCAAAAAGATGACTCTTGTACTAAGACACATGAATTTTTAAACCAAGAAGACGAACTTCCACAAAATTGTTGAATTTTCAACCAAATAATCAAATGTGCAGCTTAAAATATAATCGTCACTGTCAGAAGGAGGCGATCGCAAAAAAAGAAATAGAAATACAAAACAAATAAATTAATGACAAGAATATTATATTAGGGTATCTAGAAAACTTCATCTTAAAAATGTCTTAATTTTTCCCTGACCAATTTTTCTTTTCCCCGACCATTAGTTTCAAAGATCGGAATCTCAACCTTGTAACATTTTTAACATATAATCTTTTATAAACGGAATAATTCAACAAGCAGCGTGAGTGAGTCTCGTGATAACGAAGCGATGGAAAACAATAGTTCAAATTTTTTAATATAATTATAATATTTTATTGAATTAAATTTATATAATTAAATTCGAAAGTCTTCCTCTTTAATTATTTATTATTATTAATTTATTTATTTCTTAATGAGCAAAAAAAGAAAAAAATTGTTTGCATTTTTTCTCAGACTGTACTTACTGCCTGCTTTGTAGAGAATTTAGCCATTACTTCCTTTGCTTTTAACCGTTCATCTAAAATTCAACGCATTTAAACTAAAAGAAACTGAGGTCATTTAAACGTTCCTGAGCATCCGGATAATCCAGGAGAATGAATATTCTACTTTTAACTATTTAATATATTTTCGAGATATATTAAAAATATACAAAATTTTAATTTAGCATAATCGCAAATCTTAATATAAAGCGTCTAAGTTTTGAGAAATATAAATTATTACAAATGTTAATAAGTCATTTGTTTGAATAATAACAGTAATTATTCAATTATTATAAATTCATTTTAATTGATTTTAATAATTTGATAATCACAGTAAAATCTTATTCCAACTAAAAATGAGTTTTCTCTTATCTTCTCTCTTAGTCATCTCAGTATTTATATCCGTGTTTTCCTTAGCACTTAAATATACGATGAAAACGTTTCGTACCAACATCGAGGAAAATTAATGCCACTGAACGTTTTTCGTTTTATACGTCCACGAAAAAAATTACTTTTTTATTATTGTGGATGGAGTTGGAAAGTGATTAAAAATTAATTGTGTTGAATAAAATTTCAATATGTGCATACCGATTAGCAGTTTGACGAAAGGTTTAAAAAAAGCGGAAAACTGAAAAATATGATGGTACTATGACGCTTTTGCAGGGAATGCAGCTGTGCGACGAAACGAGATTAACGCTATAAATACCGACCACCAAACGAGAGAGGAAAAGAGACAGAGAAGCTCTCGCGCGAAACTCTTGGCGGGGACTGTACCTTTAAAACATTGGAAATAGTTATGGCAGCGGTTCTCATTCCCTGAGAACGTACACGCCCTCGTATCGATTCCAATTATATAACTTTTCTCAATTTGCTGCCTATTACTAAACTAGCTTTATCATTCAGCAGAAATATCTTTTTTTTTATATTTATGAACCAACAAAAATCACAATTCAGATATCAATATTTAACACGCTGTTAAACTATACGTGGAACTCTGTGTATGTATACTATTATCAAAACAAAAATGTTAAAACCAAAATTTAATTTTTATATTAACAGTTTTCAAATATACATTTTTAAACTCATACTTCAAAATAGTGAACCGCTGCATCGTAAAACAGAATATAAAATATTTTTCAAGGAGTGGGGGGACCCTTCCCCGCTTTGGTTTAAGCAACGTTCTGGGGCTCCCCACTTCTCGAAAAATATTGTTCCCTATATACCCTATTCTACGATGCGGCTGTTTATTTGGAATACTCCATTTACATTTTAGAATAGGTGTTTTTTTTCTTTAGTGTTTTATATTTTCATTTTAAACATTTAATTATTATTGAATATTTGGGTCTAATGCATGCTTTATTAACAACATATGTATCAACACAATATTTTTAAATGCTTTGAAAATGTTCTTTACAACTAATTAGAGGTGTGCAGTTGTTTGCTCGTATTTTCCATGAAATTTAGACACGCTTGCAACATTGGATTTTTCGAAGCAGAAAAAATCTAAATGTGCATAAAACCGGCTCAATTTCCTTATATTATTACAATTTTTAAAATCAAAATTGCTCCTTTTTGGAGAAAAAATGGAGTCGACAATCAAGTCGGATCTTCGAAATTCGAATTATTCAAATATTCGAATAAATCGAATTTGAAAGATTCGAGTTGACCTTTGGATCAATTTTTCTACAAAAAAACAAACAATTTTTATATTTTAAAATTGTATTAATCTAAAGAAATCAAACCGGTTAGACGTACAATTAATTTTTTTTCTATTTCGAGAAATCCTATGTTCCAAGCGTTTATAAATTTGTATTGAATTTTCGAATAAACGACTGCAAACCTTTACAACTAATATTGTCACATGGAAAAATGAAAACTTTGAATTTTAAAGTTTTAAAGTAAAAATAAAATTGTAATTTCAATCAAATGTTACAAATTAAAATGTTTTAATTGCTAATTTTATTCAGTTATATATTAAAGATACAATTAAAAAATAATAATAAACGCAAATTAAATGTAACAGCAAAATATTACATAAAATATTAAAACTGAATGTGTTAAAATAGATATGTATTCGTTTTGAAAAAACGTTTTTGTGTTCCGAGAATGAGACATGAAAAGGGAATTTCAATCGGCCTTCCACGAAAGGACGGAGGAAAAAAATGGGTATCCAGGGGAATGGTAGATAGGATATGGGGCAATGGCCCCCTTCATTGTACACCCCTGCCGCCTATAATCTCATATACGAAGCTGCCTATGTGAATCTGCCCACTCTTTCTCTCTCTCTCTCTCATCTTCTCTTTTCCATTTTCTCTCTCTTTTCATTCGCGTCTCTTCTTCTACTCTACTGTCTCTCTTTTCAATGTTATGTTGCCAGATCATCTATCTCACTCCAAACTTGTCTCTCTCACTACTCCCCCCCTAACCCACCCCACCAAAGAGTCCTTCGATCCCACAACACTCTCTCGCTCGTGCTCACACATTTCTCGCTCTCTCTTACTCCTTCACCAATTTCCCCTCATCCTTTCAGGCTGGACACTTTAAGCCCGCTTCACAATGAGTTAATTCGTTCTGAGGAAATCAGCTGCGCTGATGATTTTCGACGAGATTAAGGGATTAGGGAAGTTCAGTAAATAACCCAATTACTGATCGAATAAACTGCATTGTACTATCGATAATTGTCACTACAAACGCCTTTTTTCATTATTTTGCCAATTCGGTTATAAAACTTTTATTAGAATAAGATTTCCTTAAATTACATTTTTTCAATAAAAAGTACAGGGTTTACTTTTGAAATCGTTTAATTTTTTTTATTCTTAAAAATGCACAGATTCAAAGATTGGTTCCACTAATGATGGGCCTCTGAGCGGCTTACAAGATTATTTGGCCCAGAGTGCGGAGGGAGAGGGCATTCGAATTGTTTAATTATCAATTTCTCGATTTTAAATCGTTTAATATTGAGCACCTTTAAATTTCGTCATTCCCGAAGCAATTTACATTTAATTTTTATTTAAGTCCAATTTTTACGAATTTCTGTAAATTCCAAATTGTTTAACTTTGGCCGATAGTATGCTATGATGATAGATGCCGACGAGTCAAGTGAATCTCTCGTACGTGAATATACCTGACTCAAATTCCATGTATCGAAATTGTGTGTTGCCTGTGTGAACATGTGTATGTATCGTATAATTGTGTGCTAACTTGCCCTCACAACTACCAGCTAACTAGCTTTTACATACTACCGACTCATACGAGACTCCTGTCCGTGCATGTGCAGCGAATTTAAAGGTCCGTTCATAAAGGTTCAGCCTTTTAATCATTGGAAATTTGATATTTTCGCAGATTCCTTTCCACCGTTTACGCTGACTCGACGCGAGATTTTGCTGATTAAATATTTCCGGTAAAAAAGTGCTACATTGTTTAAGTAAACCTGTTTAATTAATAATTTATTATTTAGAGCCATGTTTGAATAAACAATATTTTTAATTTAAAAATTTATTAGTATTGACGAACAATCTCAAATGTAAAAAAATATACTTTGTACGTGAAAGTGTAATCGAAAAGTCTAAATTCAATTAAATCCATTGCCAGCATGTGTAATTTGAGCATTCGTTTTTATCTTTTTAATACTGGCTGCACTGAATCGCATTTTTTCACTTTCTCCCATTCTCTGCACGTTCGTCTCTCAGCAATAGAAAATATACGTGGAATTTCTACAAAACGCGGCGGAATGGAAAGTATAAATTATGAATTATGAAATATAAAATCGGATTAAAAGTTGGGAAGGTGTCGATCGAGGAGTGAGCTTGAAAGTGCGATATAAGCTTCTTTCGTTATGCCGAGGTTCGCGAAAGAAAATCAGAAAAACGATATAATATTTGCAGGCGATAGAACAGGCATTTCAATTTATATCAAAGATTTTTAAATTGCATGTAAGCCATTTTTATAAGCACTTTTCCCGCATCAAATGTTATAATAATAATAATAATTTTTTTTTTTTTAATTGAAGAATTAAAAAGTTAAATCCATAAAGGTATAATATAGAAGTAGAACATATACTTGAAAACATTTCTTCACTTACGTTAGCTGTATATTTTGAAACAGCAGATTGGCTAAAATCGATTGGAAAAAAAGAAAATACTGAAAGCGTCACTGTGATTGAATGCATTAATATTTTCTGAGGAAAAAATGGCTTGCGTTCACGTGTGCAAGGACGGTCTTTTATATTGCACAATAAAGATAGACTTTTAGTTATCACAGCAATTTTAAATTCAGCTCTTTGTGAAGCTTTTTCATGTTATTTGTATAGATCTTGGGTTTAAAAAGTTTATTAAATAACGATTGACGAATAACCTCAATTTTAATCATTCAATCATACCAACAGCTTCGAAACATTGATGCGATTTGAAATTATGACAGTAAAATTTTGTTACCCCTCTGAAATATATCTTATAAGAAATAATTCTTCATATTTTCTCAAGACTTTTCTCCGAGCTTTTCTGCAACCCTTATTTTGCCTCCAGGATATCTTTCTCTCCTTTTAACTCCCCTGCTTTTCACCTCTTCATATATTTACAAAAACGTTGGAATCGTTCCTACCAGATTATTATTATTATCGAGCCTAAGGTCATCATCGTTATTATTCCCATAAAGGTTTTCCTTATAAGACAAATGGAGATTATTGGCAATAAAGATTCGGTAATCTGACACATGCGCGGTGATTTCAAGTTGCACCCAGAACCCGAAAATCTTTGTGTAGGCATCCCTTTTTACTACCAGTCTCGAAATTCACAGAGAAAAGAAACTATCGAAATGGTATATTTTTTAATTTTATACCAATTTATTCGATAATTTTTCTTTGTATAAAAAAACTATTTTGATAAGCCTATGAATTGTTACCGACTGTTTTTCCATTATTAGGAAGTTTTCGGGGGTTTTTCATTCATACAGAAGCAAAACACTTTGTTATCTCTGAAGATTATTATTGTAAGTGCAACATGCAGATATTTGACAAGAAACCCCAATCTCTTGAAATCAGGGTGACCGAAAAACTTTATTTCCAAAATGTTCTCACTTTTCCCTGATTTTTCGCTAGCCGATCTTTTATGAGCGCAATATAGCAATTTTAGATTAAAATTTGAAATTTATTTATTTATTTTAACCAAAAAGATGACTTTTCTACCATAAAAAATATAAATTTTAAATACAAAAGGATAAATTCTCAACAAAACAGTTAAATTTTCGTCCAAAAAATATTCTTTTTCAACAAAATAGTTAAAATTGCCACATCTATGATATGATAGAATTTTCAAACAAAAAATATTAAACTTCAACCAAAAACAGTTGCATTTTCAACAAAACAGATGAATTTTCAAGCTAGTCGAATGTTTTAGAAAACAGTTGACTCTTAAACCCGAAAAAAAAACAAAAGTACTAATTCTCAAAGCTGAATTCTTAAACAAATAATTGAATTAAAGTTTAATTTTCAGCAAAAAAAAAATAATTTGAAAAAGAAAACTAATTTTTAACAAAATAGTCATTTTTGCAACCAAAGAAATTAAATTTTCACTAACACAATTAATTTTCCAAACAAAAAGACTAATATTCAACAAATAAAGATTTTTCGGTCAAGAAAGAAATAATAATTCATCCAAACTGTCGAACTTTCAAGCCAAAATATCAATTTTTCTTCAACTGAAATAGTTACATTTTTAAACAACAAAAAAAGCAAATTTTCAACTAAAATTATAAATCTTCAATCAAAAAATGATTTTTTTAAAAAGTGGTTAAACTTTAAACTAAGTAGTTCAATAATTTTCAACCAAAAAAGATGGATTTTCGACAAATAATGTCACAGTAGATAGTTCAGTCAAAAAAGATTTTAATTTTAAATAAAAAAAGTTGAATTCAACCAAAGAAGATGCATTTTTAACAAAAATAGCCGAATCCTCAATCAAAGAAGATTTATTTTCAACGAAACAGTTGCAGTTTTAATAAAAAAAAGATCAAATTTATAAAAAAACAGATGAATGTATAATCAAAAAGACATTTTCCAAATAAAAATAGATCAATTTTCAACAAAAAGTTAATTTTCTGCCAAAATAGTTGAAATTGCAACCCAAAAAGGCGAAATTTCAACAAAACAGATAAACTTTCAACAAAATAGGATGACTTTTTAACAAATTTATTGAATTTTAAACCAAATAATGAAATTTTTAACTAAAAATATGATCAACAGGAGGAAGGAACTGAAAAAAAATAGAAATAGAAATAAAAGGCACATTTTTTCCTGGCTAATTTTTCATTTTCCCTGATCAGAATATTCAAAGACCAGAATCTTAATCTTGTTACATTTTAAACACAGAATCTGTTATGAGCGAAATAAAAGAATTTCAATTTAAACACTTGAAATTTATTTTTATTTATAATAATAAAATTTATATATATATATATATATATATATATATATATATACCATATTATATACGCCATGTATTTGAAATTCAAAATCGATTTATTTGAGGGTTTATAATTATTTCTAATTTCTTGATCTTCTGAAATTTATTTAAATTTAATTTCCTCGCATTATTAACTTTTTACAGAATGTTCTAGTATTAATCGTTTCCGTTTTCGAGCAGTGAACCTGTTTTAAACCTGTTACAAGACGTAATGTGACTGTAGGTTTGCTTTGAAGAAATTACTGTCTATACTTGCGTATAAGTGTCATTTGTGGGAAAGCATGCAAAGAAAAGCTTACAAATAGTTATCAGTAGCTAGAAAGCGAAGTCTGAAATAACTGGCAAGCTTGTTTTATTCAGAGGTTAATAACCAATTTTAATAAAATAAAATTATATTACGAAATTGCACGAAATACTTGATGAAAATAATTTAATTTAATAAACGGCTCTTTAACTTTTAGGAAAATTTTGTATTTTTTGTACGTTGAGTATATTATAATAAAATTAATTGGTAAATTTAAATCTTGCATGCGAGCATTTACCTTGTACTAATATTTCTCTTTTCCAAGTTTCAAGTCTAGCGGCGAACGCTGGATATAAACTTCCCTGCTTCAAACTTCACTGCTCTCTTTGTTCTTCTCATTTTGCTCAAGTACCACATTTACGGTAAAATAAAATTATATTTTTTTAATTGAATATCTTAATAATAGTAATTTAAATATCACTATTGAAATATATTCAAACTCTCATAATACTTTTGTAATAAATATTGATAAAAACGATAAACTCTGACATTTAAATTGCACCTATAGTTGATGAATATAATTACAAGTATCTCATATCTAGATAATCCTTAATTAATTCTTATTTGAAGACTACATCTGGATATTTATAAAAGAAAAATTTTTCTTGATCTATTAAATCTTATATAAATTCATTAACTATATTTTTTACTAGGGTTTTTTGTTCATAAATCACTTGGCTTGTTCTTTATCGCTGATATTTTGTTACGCCTATTTGCTCGCAGACTCTGGATTATGAATTGACCTCCAAGCAAAAGTGATTACTTAAAAAGATAATAAAATACGCATTTGCAAATATATTCATTTTAACTATGTAGTGCGGGTAAGCAATAAATAGAAAAACGTCATTTCAGTGGAGTCAATATTGTGTGCTCAAATAACGACCACTCAGCTGGAATTTTGTCATTTCATATATGTAATACTTTTGTGTCTTCCCTTATATACACATTTGGGCTTGATTTACACACAATCTTACTATTCTTCGTCTCATTCTTCGTCGAGAGATTAATCTCGTCACCGCCCTCTTCTACAATCTACAGCTAAACCCAATCTTGGCGTAGAGCTAGGTTCAATTCACTTCTGAAAGTATTCAGCTGCTTCAAAGATTGCCTCAGTCAAAAGTTTCCACCTCAATAATTTATATGAAATGACTCATTTTATCCCGAGAGAAAATTGAAATTGGCATTAATCATTTTTTATTTCATTTTTAAAGGACATTTCATTTTAATTTTCAATATTTTTATTGAAGAAAAAATTTTATATTAGCTTCTAAACTAACCTTTTATACCAAACATATTTCAAATAAAATATTGTAATGCTTTTATATTCAATTGTTTAGTCTTGAATTGCGTAAGGTTTCTCGTTCGATCACCGAAGTTAAGCAGTGCTTGGCTCGGTCATAATTGAATGGGGGCCATTGTGCTTAATGAGGTGTATTTTTCAACTTCAATCCTACACTCTCGAACTAATACCAATAATAATGATAATTACAAATACATTCAAGACATGGAGTGCTTTTAATTTTTTAAATTTCAATTTGCAACACTTTTAATTTGAAATTTTTTATGTTTGACAGTTGTTTAATGGTTAATGGCTTAATGCTGATCAGGGTGCCCAATAAAGATTTGAATTTTGCAAACAATACCTCCTAAATTTCATCCTTTTGGTGAAAAAATATTGCTATACATCTTATTTCATTTTTAAAAAATTGTTTCGTGGTTCCGATAGGGCTAGGCCTTTTTAGGTCTACAAATGAATTTTCTTAGTTTTCGGTTTTTAAAAAATACAAATTTAAAGCTAAAAATTCTTTCATCCTTAAAAAACATATTTTTTATAGTTTAGGGATTCCTATAGTATTTTTAAATGTATCTTTAGCTATAATTTAACTGATAATGATGTAAGGTAGTTATTTAATGTCGATTTTGATGCAATTCTGCGTTTTTATAAGTTTCGATAAGTCTTATTTTACTGATTTCATTAAATTTTTATAGCTGGAAATTAGCCTTAACATCAATAAAAATAAGCGGTGTGCCTTGTGAAAAGTGTCAAGAGTGCATCTAAAATTTTCACTCACAAACGAATATGTACTATATTTGTTTGAGCAGAATGTCAAATTGTACAACAATTTATGAAGCACAGCATTTTATCATTTCTCGGGTGGTATTATTTTTAAAAAATGCAAAAAGTTTGACAATTAACTTATTTTCGTAGTAATAGAAGTGAAAAAGTGTAGTGCAATAATGTTTTAGGTTGATGTTAAAATACTAACTTAAAATGTCAAACTTACGCTTTTTTTTAATTAAGATCGAACAGAAATCTATTTTATCATGAATAATTGTATGCAAAGTGAGCATGAAAAAGATTCAGATTTAAAAACAGACTTCTAAACTACCTCACTTTTCGGCTCATTAGAGACAAAAATAACCAAAAGAAAAAAGAGGGAGAAAAAGAGAAAAAGTCAACCAAATTGTGAAAATGTAATAATCTAAATAGATTGGTTTTGAATCATCCACAAACTTACCCAAAGGCACAAAACCAAAAAACTAGTATTATTACTGAGGGTCGCAAAAGGCCACGAACAATTAAATTTATAATTATTCAAATTAAATCCCTTGAAAAATTGAGCAATTTAAAGTTATAGCGTTTAAACTTTTTTTAAACATAATGCATCCGATTTTGTTCATCAATGATAAATACAGCCTTTAAGCGTATAATTTCAAACAGTTTGTAGAAAAATAAACCATTTGAAAATGTTGACATTCGAAATTGTAAAAATTTAATTAAAAATTCAAAGTCAAATCATTAAAAATATTATACTTTTCTCTTAACAATTGAACAATTCCGAATTACCCAGCATATACGATTATACGTTGGACTCTTTCACATTTTAACTATTTAGAATTTAACTGAAATAGCACCACATGCCTTTTTTAAATAAACAAAGTTAAAAATATTGTGTTAGTAACTGAGGGTTCGACATAAAATGAGCTTTACCGACAACTCAAAATGTTTTTATACAGAGTTCTACCTTCTTGTTAAAAACACTTTTCTTCAACGAGAAAAGACCTCGCAGTCGTAAATAATAAAAGGGCTCAGCGCCGCCACCACAAAGCAACATTTTATCAGTCTTCAGATAATGAAGAAAAAGGAGCAGAGAATTATTATAAAGATAACTAAAACTTTTATAATTGCAATATTAAATCTTTTGTCTCTCCACATCTACTTTTAGGTTTTCTTAATAAGAATGACAATCTAGATTTAAATAAGAAAAAGTTGACTGATTTTTATACAAAAAGAAAGCTTTGAAAAAATTGAAGGTTTTATCAAATATACACCGCATTAGCCAAGGAAAATTTATAGCTGATATTTTTCTCCCTCGGTTATTTTTCCCCCAATTCTTCCCCTATCATTTGATCCCTAACTCACAATATATATTTTTAAACCAAAAAATGGAGCAATTATTTGCAAACTTTTCGTTCGGTTATATAATCTTTTATATTTTCTTACTAATTCTTGAGATTATTGTCAGTTAATATTTATTTGATTAAGAAAAAAAAAATCTCCCACAAAAAGATTTGTTTAGAAGATTTTTTTGGTTTATTTTATATAAGGGAGTTTCGGTACTCTTGACTGGCAACAAAGCTGAAAAAATTCTATTCCCCTCGTATGAAAACCCATCGATTACTTTGGTGGTGAGTGTCGTGTGGTCGAGACTATATACTCGATTGAATGCTCTGATTCTACGCGTTCGTGAACTACTAAAATGTGTGTGTGAGTACATTTATATGGTGTCCTATTATTATACAGAATGTGACATCACACACGGAAAATATAAATGTGAATACAAATTTGTGGAAATGCTTGAAAAAAAATGAAAATTATGATAACTGAATTAATAGAAGCCAATAAGAAAATCCAAAAAATTAACAGAGACATTGAGCGTTAGACCTTGATATCGTTCTCTTGAGTTCGGATCTAATTGCCGTTCTCAGAGTGCCGATTTCTTGGTCAACTCTCAATTTATTTTTCGTCGAAGTTATTTCTTTTTATCTGAAAAGTCCACTATTCTATTTTTGGTTCAGAATCAATCTCTTCTGGTTAAAAATTCTATTTGGTTGAAGATTGAAGTATTTTGTTGAAAATTCATTTTTTGTTGTTCAAAATTCATTTTCTTTACTGAAAATTTAACTCTTCCATATTTGGTTGGAAATTCAACGATTGGGTTAAAAAAGTATGTATTTTGTTGTAAATTCGTCTTTTTTGGTAGAAACTGAATCTTCTTGATTGAAAATTTACTTCGTTGAGAGTAGAACTTCTTTGTTAAAAATTAATTTTATTAAATGAAGATCTATCTCTGATTGAAAATTTAACTATTATGTTAAAAATTCTTTTTGTTGTTGTTGAAAATCAATTTTACCAACTGAAAATTGAACTGTTCCATACTTGGTTGAAAATTTATCGTTTTTAGTGTAAAATTGAACTGATTGGTTGAAAATTCAACTGATTTGTTGAAAACATGTCTTTTTGTGTTTTAAATTCAACTATTTTAGTGGAAAATTAACTTTTTTCTTAAAAATTCATATTTGCGTGTTGAAAATCCAACTCTTTTGCAGAAAATTCGCGTTTTTGGCTAAAAATTTTAACCGCAGGTTCAGTTTTTTTCTTTATTATCGGAAAAATCTTTCCTGGCCAAAAATTAAACTATTTTGTTGAAAATTCGTATTTTTTGGTTAAATTCAACTGGTTTTGATTTAAAATTATAATATTTTTTGGTTGAAATATCAATTATTACTTTTTTTTGATGAAAATGGATCCTTTTGGATTGAAAATTCAACTGCCTTTAATAAAATTCGTCTTTTTGGCTTGAACATTCAACTACTTGGTTGAAAATACATCTGTTTTTGGTTGAAGTTTAATCTTTCTTGTTTAAAAATTCTACCTTTGGTTGAAAACACATCTTTGTAGATTGAAAATTTAACCATTTGATTAAAAATGAATCTATTTTGTTAAAAATTCGTCCACTTTATTCAAAAGTTTAACTATTTGGCTGGCAATATTCATCTTTGTAGTTAGAAATTTCTAGTATTTGGTTAGTAATTAAACTATTTTGTTGAAAATTTAATTACTTTTGTTGAAAATTCAACTCTTTTGTTAAAAAGTAATCTTTTTTGTTCGAATATTTGTCTTTTTGAATTAAAAATTCATCCTTTTTTGGTAGAAAACATCTTGGTTGAAAATTCAAATATCTTCTCAAAAATTCATCTTTTTGCCTAGATTCGACTATTTGCTTGAAATACAACTGTTTCTAGTTGAAGTTAATTCTTTTTTGGTTAAAAATACAACTATTTGGTTGAAAATTCGTCTTTGTTCCCCTAGTTTCGTGAAAAAAGCACCCTATTACCCTCTTTTGAGAGCTAACAGTTTGGACTGTGATGCCTGTTACTGTTAAAATATTATGCTTGTATGTTTTGTGTTATATTTTAGGTGTTCGTATTTGTGACGTCACTCAGGAAGTTCAAGATGTATGTGATGACTGTGACTAAGAAGGGGAGGAGTAGAGAAAGTTTCCAAAATAGCGGGAATTAGTTTTTGAAAGGCCCCTAACAATTAAAAATGATTTATTGCAAAAAGAAAAACCTTATAAAAATGCAAGACGATTTTTCCTCTTGGTTTTTCAACTCTGATTTTATACTGCAAGGAAAACTATTTTATGAAACTTTAATCTTTAACCTCTCTGCAAATGAGTGGAGATTCTTGAGCGGAAATATGGATCTATAGAAACTCCTTTGGACGAAGTTAGAGCAGAATGGCGTCAGAAGTGATGCCAAGTCGTTTTTCGCAACAGCTTAGCTTAGCCTTTTTTTCATCGAAATATTTTTTGCTCTTAATTCAAAATGTATTCTCGAGTTGAACGTTTGTATTAGAAATTGTATTTGAATGTGTTGAATTTTAATCAAACTTTATTTTGAATAAATAAGAAATGGATATTTATCTCATTTCGTGATGAATTTATAATCTCAACATTTACTAAGGGATTTACTTTTCGGATGCGTCACAGATTTAATTATACTTCAACACAAAGATATTCCAGTCACAGGTATGAGAGCGTGAGTAATGCCATTTCAATTACTCATAAAGTCGACAAATTCTCGTTCAAAGTTAAGAGTTGAAGATTCAATACGAAGTTATAGAAAGGAAGTGGGTAATAATATGAAGTTCCCAAGTTTGATTGACCCATCTATACACAGTTACACACATACTACGCCTCGAATTCGCATACATAGATATAATAATGTATACCAAAGTCCATATTATATTGAAACTTTGCCAACTAAGTTTATCGAAAAATCATTTTTATTCTTGCCAAGATTATTTCTCGCTCACAAAAAGACGATTCAAAATTCGATGGAAAAGAGAGGCACAAGAAGGCCTTCGGAGAATCTCGATTATTTTTAACATGAAAGAAGAGCGTCAGTTTTTATAGTTGAATAATTTCGAAGATAATTTTGGACATCAGCCATGAAAACAAGTTAACTTAAAATCAGTGGCACCAGAGTATTCAAGAAAAATCGAGAGAAAAATAGATTCAAGTTGAGAAAGGATTCTGCCTTAAAATGCAAATCGAAGAACAGGGGGAAATAGATACTACGTTTAAGAGAGGAAAAAAATATGCTGATCGAATATCCCAGGAGCGGCGCCCACTATGAATGCAAACAATGAAAATTTATTGACGGGGATCATAGTGTACTGTATCACATAAAACCTTATTGTAGAATTGTATTGTTTTTAATGTTGTATGGATATACATACAATGTTTAGTCGAATCGACCTTGGCTGTGATCTCAGTTCTCGGTAAATTAAACTCCATAACAGTATAATTTATTTCAGGGACTCGAGCTGCATGTCAAGATGGTCTTGAAAAAGAAATCGGCTGACAAAAATAGTTCAATCTAAAAATATTTTCTTTAAATTCAAATCATGAATATTAAAATAAAATATTTTTTCCAAACTAAAACTTGTGTAAAAGTATTGTTTCAGTTACAAATAAAAATCTTGTTTTAAAGAAGAGAGCAAGTCACGCCTACCCCGAAAGGGAAATGGCTTAATGGTATAATAATAATAATAATAATAATAATAATAATAATAATAATGTAATTTGTTTTCAAAACTGAATTCTTTTTCGGTATATTTTGAATGTTAACAGTACATTAAAAGAAAAAGACAGTGCACGGTGAACCTGAACAACCAGAACACGTTCTTGCACTCAGAATGAAAATAAAGTATCGAGCCCTTTTTTAAATAGGTCAAATTCAAATTTAGGAAATTTTTTTTTTACAGATTTTCAATTATTGTATAAGAATCATTCTTTTAAATAAAAAATTTAGCAGAAAAGTATTATAAAATAATTAGATATCTTCAAATTCAAATCATGAATATTAAAATAAAATATTTTTTCCAAACTAAAACTTGTGTACAAGTATTGTTTCAGTTACAAATAAAAATATTTTTTAAAAGAAGAATTTAATTTGTTTTCAAAACTTAATTCTTTTTCGGTATATTTTGAATGTTAGCAGTACATTAAAAGAAAAAGACAGTGCACGGTGAACCTGAACAACCTGAACACGTTCTTGCACTCAGAATTAAAATAAAGTATCGAGCCCTTTTTTAAATAGGTCAAATTCAAATTTAAGAAATATTTTTTTTACAGATTTTCAATTATTGTATAAGAATTATTCTTTTAAATTAAAAATTTAGCAGAAAAGTATTATAAAATAATTATATAAATTGAAAACTGTGCGTTTTATAGGGGGTTTTGTAAATTACAGAATGTTTTTTTTTCACTAAGGTTGATAAAGCGTTTTTGCACTCGACTTTTCTTTATTGTTTGGCTATGGCCGGTACAAGTAGCCAGATTTATTCGGTACAAATAAGAGGAGATGAAGCACGTATAGCTGGATTTTTTGGGTAAGTATAGACACTTCCTTATTGTTTATCACTTTTGGATAGCATTTAAACGCTTCAAATATTTAAAGAAAAAAGTATCGAGCTCTTTTTCAAATAGGTACAATTCCATTCTTATAGTTGTACATATTTTAAACTATTCTTTAGAAAATGTTATTCCACATTTAAAACTGAGTAAAAAGATATTTGCACAATTTAGAATAACTTCAACTTGAAATTGTATAATTTAGACGATTTAAATTTGAAACTATACAAATTTGAACGTTTAAATTTAAAATTGTTTAATTTTAGATCCTTTCAATTGGCAATTATTCAATTTTTGAACGCATCAAATAAAAAATTCTCGATTTTAAATGTATACCATTAAGCCATTTCCCTTTCAGGGTAGGCGTGACACTACCCGATTCGGGTAGTGTTTCTAGGTGGATAGTTTTCTCAATAATTTGTGGATGCTTAATTGAATTTTTAAATTTTAAGACTTAAATTTAAAATCGCATTTACAACGCATGGAAAAAGTAAACAGTAAGTTCAATGTTGAATAATTAAAAAATTTTTAATGTTCCCAATATTGTACATTCCAAATCGGAAACTTTAAAACAATAAGAAATTGGAAGTGCATATCAAAACTCGGCAATAATTACCCATTAATTCGAATAGCTTTGAATATTTGTAAATTAGAATCATAGGAAATTTAGAGGTACATCAGAAAAACAAGTTTTGCTTTATGAAATTCATTATTTAAAATTAAATCCATCATCAGTCTTAGTCTCTAATTCGAAATAAATTGCAATGATTAGGAATAATAAATTTAATAATAATGATAACTTTTCGTATGTATTTAAATTTAAATAATTAACATTTTTTACTACTTTTTACCAAAATGTTTAATTACATATTATTTAAAACTAAATTTATCAGTCTTAGTCTGTCATTCGAAATAAATTGCAATTATCAGGAATCGATAGGTGTCGCAGACAGTTCAATTTAATAAAACTCTCCCTTGATACCAACTGCCAGTCTCCATTTTAAACCAAGAACAGGAAGTTTACGTGCATTGTATGGTATCGTAATCGCATTTCGCTTCTGATTAGAATATAATATAAGCCACGACCATATGCATTTTAGGTCGAGAAAATCATTACCGCGTAAAGGAATTTAAATATCGTATTCTGTTTGTTCCAGTTTTACAAATTAAAATAATGTTTCATGCATCAAAAATCTTAATAAAAATAAGCGAATGCTAGTTAACTTTTTAATTGTAATATATATTGTAATTAAAACTTTGGAGCCAAGGCCACTCGTTTAATGTGAGTTTATCATTTAATCGAGACCGTTTCGATTTACGCAAGTGACTCTTTTGTTTTCATTTACCGTTAAAAGAGTATAGCGACTTTTTGTATAGCACCAGCAATTTTGTTCGACTTTTTGTATAGCAGCAGCAATTTTGTTTTTAGCCGAAGCCACAAGGTTGCAATTTTATCTATCGACTTTATATGCGCTCTTGCTTCCGAGAATCTTTAATTTCGCGCTTTCACTAAACAGCCTAAACTCTCTTTGTAGATAAATATTTCCGTGCAATTTCTCTCAAAATTTGCTTTATTCGGATGTGACAAATTGGTTTAAAAACTCATCACCTTTTTTTAGTTCCTACTAAATTTTCGTTCAGCTTCGCTCGGCGATTTCGAATAATAATAGAATGCATTTTCCATTTGTCCAATTATTCCCAACTGTAATTACATCGAATCCCTCTATCGGGTTTTACCCGACACCACCCTTTGCTGCCCCCTGTCGCTCGTGACTTTTCACCCCAGGGCAGCCAGAGCCAACCCCATCATTTTGACGCAGAAATTGCTTGTGCACATATTTTAGGGGTTTGCATTCTGTCGGTTTAAAATCAGGGTAATTTATAAATGTAGTATTTTATTATTGAATATAAAAATCTTTTAACTACAATTTTGTTATATATAAATAATCATATCTTTTATTAATAATAATAAAGTTAAATTTGATTTAAAATTATTGAAAATGATCCCGTGAATGCGTAACACAACTGGTATACCTATAGTCCTATATACTCTCTAAATTTGAATTAGTGAGATATCACTGATCAAGCAGTGAAATTTTCACGAAAATTACTCAGCAATCAGTGATATTTCACTATTATAGTCATTAAAAATCCTTACTGATTTGATTCAATAGCCCAATTTTTAATGATTCAATTTGTTTTGCTTGATTTTGAAACTGAACAATTTTTAACCGGGAATCCTAATGACGCCAATTATTTTCCACGTAAATCTGAACTACGCAGGTAACATTGTTTTAAATAGTTAAATTTATAGTTAAATGATAATAATAGTAAAATAGTGTAATTTTATGCAAAAATAGTCAAGCGTGCTGAACATAAATCATTGCAAAATGATGCAATCGCTTTCGCTCTTCAGAATTGTGAATCTAGCCTATCTATATAGCTATTTTCACCACCTTTTTCTTCCACACCTTCTTACATCAATTTCGCTCATTTTTCTAGACCACATTAAGATTTTTTGCATTTTTATATCGAGGGCTGCCATCGAATACGTAAAGAGCGATTTGAAGTCAAGGCTTGACCGGGTCACCCAGAAAGGGTACAAAAAGTTCACATAATACTTCGTGTTCGTCTAATATTACGCTTCCTATTTTCCAAGAGTTCCATTTGTTTAATTAAAAAAAAAATAATCATATTGACTTGATTGAAATACAAATCGTCAAGTCATTTTTTGTAAACAAGTATATTGCAAAAGCCTCGGTAAAAGAATTGTCATTTTCCCTGGCCATTAATACTCAACGACCAGAATATTAATCTTGTAACATTTATTACATATTATCTTTTATAAACGGAATAAAACAATTTCAGATTAAAATTTAAAAATTTCAAATTTATTTCAACCAAAAAGGTGAACTTTCAATCCAATAGGAAGAATTTTCAACAAAACAGTTGAATTTCTGACCAAAAAAAGATGATTTTAAAACAAAATAATTAAATTTTCAACAAAATGGTAGAACTTTAAAGGAAAAGAGACGAATTTTCAACAAAATAGTTGAACTTTTCACGAGATATGTAGTTGCATTTTTCAACTTACAAAGATGATTTTTCAACCAAATGGTCGAACTTTTAATAAAAAAAATATTAAACATGAACCAAAAACAGTTGATTTTTAAATTAAATAGTTAAATTTTCAAGCCAAAAAAACGAACTTTTAGAAGGCAGTTGAATTTCCACCAAAAAGATGAAATATCTACCAAAAGAGATACATTTTATAACCCAAAAAGACGAATTTTCATGTACCTGAAGTTCCGAACGTTTTCAACAAATCCTCAACCAAAGAAGATTAATTTTTTAATAAGAAAAAATAAAATTTCTTTTAAAAAAGTAGTTGAATTTTCCACACCAAAATAAAACGTTTCAACAAAAAATTAATTTTCTGCTAAAATAGTTGAATGTTCAACCCAAAAAGACAAATTTTCAACATAACAGTTGAATATTTCACCGAAAAGGATGACTATTTAACAAAATTGTTGAAACTTCAACCAAATAATAAAATTCTTAACTAAAAATATCATCTTCCGGAGGAGGCAACTGCAAAAAATAAATAAAAATATAAATAGAGGCAAATTAATTACTAACAAGAATATTATATCAAGGTGGCTGCAAAACTTCATTTTTAAAATTCCCTATTTCTTTCCCCTGATTTTTTATTTTCCCTGACCGTAAATTTTCAATGACCAAAATCTTAATCGTGTAACATTTTTAACACAGAATCTTTCGCTAATGGAAGAAAGCAATTTTAAATTAAAATTAAAAAATTGTAAATACATCAAAACACTTTTAATATATAATTGAATGGAAAATCCCGGTCACTGAATCAAATTCCCGTTTTTTCCCCGGTGAAAAAAATTCCTAGCCTTTGACTTTTGCAAGATTTTTTCAAAATCCCTGACTTTTCCTGAATAATAAAATTTCCTGAATTTTCACTGATTTCCAGGTTTTTCCTGACCTATGGCCACCCTAATAAAACTAGCCCTGGGCTAGTATTATTATTTATTTTATTTAAAATCATGTCACTTCATCCCTAGAAATGAACAATCTTTCAATCTGAAATTATTAAATAATTAAATTAATTATTTTAAATCGTTTTTAATTATACTAATTTATTTAAAAAAGAGGGGGGATGTTCGAATGAAGGCATTTTGACGATTTTAGTGAATCTTGAAGTAAAATAGGAGACCGGCTATAATTTCTGTAATACAAAAGTAAAATAATTGTAGGATCTTATAAAAGTGTTGAACTTTATACGACAGGCCCGTCCAGATAGGGATAGGGGAAATCGACTTATTTTCCAGATGGGATTTTTCCACCACCAGCGACCTCTACTCATTCAACTTCACGAGAGCGACCACCCCCCAAGCCTCTGGACCTTTATTGCATTACTACTTGACGTTTAAAACTTGAGAAACTTTATTGCTGTTAGTTTTTTTTTCGTGAATAAGGACCGGACCTATACCTGCTGAAGGCGTAAGCTAAAGCCTGCAGCAAAAGTTGGAACAGAGGTGCTACGAAGGTTCTGTGGAGACTAAAGTGAGACACTAAATTTTGCACGAATTCACAACCTCGAGAATGAATGCTCAGTGACTCTCATCTAAGACTTTGCGTCTTCAAAAATATTTAAACAAGAAGCCTTAATTTTATTGCAACAACTTTGGCGGCGTCCATAAATCATGTTACCCTAAAATGGGGGTGGGGGACCAACACAAATATTACGGTCAAGCACTTGAGTGGGATGGGGGCTTCTCTAAATCGATCACGTGTACGGGGGGGGGGGGGGGGGTCGACAATTAGACGAAAACCGATCACGTGATTTATGATAGCTCCCTTCGGGGAAGAATTAGCTTCAAAAGATGTAAAGCGACTATATTTTTAACATCTTTTCAAAAATACCATCGTCATTAACTCTATAACGTAGACTACAAGCTATTATGTTTGGATTACAAATTGGATTTTAGATAAATAATACGAACTGTCTACGGAACATTCCGTATACTAGTCAGTACCTAAATGCCCTAAGTAATATTTCTCAAACTTTGCTGATTTCACGCAACTAATTTCGAATTTATTATGATGAAATATTATTTCTTTAAAAAATGATTTGAAAAAATAAAAAGTAGTACTTGCTGATTCTGAATTACTGATTTAAAAAAATATTAATTTCTGTGCACAACGTACATATTTCTTTTCTTCAAGAAAGTTCTCTACCTGTGCAGACTACAGAGTCAAAATTTAGGTTTGAATAAGAAGAATGGCACGAAGATCCATTCTCGGAAGTTTGAACCGAATTGCAATAGTCAGAGCCAGATAGCTACAGGAAGAAAATTGAAGAATCGCATTTACAACAACAGAAGCGTCACTTTTCATTTCACTCAGGGGAAGAGCTATCGACTTTCCTTTTGTAGACCCTCTCTTTTTTCACGGTAGCAATGTGTTTTGCTTTAATAACGCGCAACAATAGATCGTTTGGAAAAATAATAGGCGCAGTGCATTTACCATTAAGTTGCAGATTGCATTCTCTTTACTGTTTTTAGCTCCCTCGAATAAATATTATATACATAAATTACGCTGAACCACCAGCTTAGTTTCTCTTGTAACATTCAACTAAAAACTTTTGTACACAATTCAAAAAAATTTATAATGAAATTGAATAATCATTTCTATTTCTACTGAAGAAGTCTACAACTCAATCTAAAAAGGTCTCATTTCACAATTGAAATGTGATACTTCACGTTACTTTGTATAAAATTAATGGAAACGGTGGGGGAACGAGGGGGAGTTGTAGCGAGGCGTTGAATCAGACGATACTCCAATTAAATAAATTAGAAGCAGCTTCCGCCCTCAGCATATATATTTTGATTGTATTACAGTACGAAGCTAAACGAGGTACGCGAGTCTAAAACTAAAGCACAATTTTCTTGATAATTTGAAGAGAAACCCTCGCAAACTAATAAATAAAAATAATTTCAGAAAAATAAGATTGGCATTTCTTATAGCGTCAATAAATCACGAAATGGAAATAAATCTGCACTACTAATCAAAAGACATTCATCAAACGAGGGACTAAACCAAAGAGAGGCAAAATAGTTTCGTGGAACATGGAGTGCACAATCCGAGGCTAAATCTGGTAAAACGAGATTGTTCGGAACCTCGTTCGGAACCTTCGTTAATCGTTTAATTACGTTTTTTCTTTTTTATAAAATCTTCCCCAGTTGGGCAAATGGCGTTTGACGTATAAATGTTGATGTTTGTATATCGTTATTATTTTTTTCAATGTCCTAATGCCTTTTTTTTAT
Organism: Andricus curvator; assembly: GCA_932195095.1. NCBI lineage: Eukaryota > Metazoa > Arthropoda > Insecta > Hymenoptera > Cynipidae > Andricus > Andricus curvator. Next base: position 1,165,788 of record CAKNYM010053388.1, read on the forward strand.
TTCATATCCGGTAGTCGTAATCGTATAACGTATACTCTTCACTACGTTGTCTCGTTAAATCCGTTTATGCTTCCTTTATAACTTGCCATTTTCCTCGTTTCAACCTTTTAGAATTATTTAAATATGCGCTTTAAATGTGGTTGTTACCTTCTTTTTTCGCTTACATAATTTGCACTTATACTGAATCGCTGGAAAATTAAAAGACTTAATATTCGTTCTTACGTTGACAAAGTGCTCCCAGACAAAGTTGACATAAGACCTGACAAGAGAGATAAACGAAATTTCCAAACCATTTATTTGATATCAACTGCAAATTTGTAGACATTGTAATTATTGTGAGGCTCTTCACTTGGGGTGACCGCTAGAGATTGATCAGCAACCTGGGTCGGAGTAGTGTTGCGGAACGAACGTGTCATTAAAAAAATTAACACGAGAATTCTAGATCAATATAAAAAATCTTTCCCCCCTACCTCACATTACTCCTTTCCTCACCCAGCAAGTCACGCCTACCCCGAAAGGAAAATGGCTTAATGGTATAATAATAATAGTTGAATGTTTTGGATTTTTTCCTATTCATTTAAATTTTACTTGAATTGTTTTGAAATCACTCTGAATTCTTATGAATTTATCCCGAATTCGTTTAAATTTACCTGGAATTCTTATAATTTTAATTGAATTCTTTTTAAAAAATTTGAAATAAAAAACTATAAAAAATGTGTATTTTTTGTGTACTTCGAAATAAAATTTTGTTTACTATCACCTCGTATAAACATATTTTTATTTTTTTCATTATACAGAATGCTCTCTTTATATTGTAGAACAAACCCGATGAATATTATTCCAGGAAAACCCATGTTTAGGGGTCATTTCAGACCATTAATTGTAAAGAAATTCATTTTTAGACCTTAAACGGCCTAGCGGAACCTTTACACCATTTTTTTAAAATACAAGAATATTCATGACAGCATTTTTTCATGAAAGGGAAGGAATTCAGAGGGTAGCATTTGCAAAATTAAACAATTTTTAGTGGGCACCCCAGTATAGCCACGTGGCCTTTATTTAAACTCATTTATACTCAAAATATATGTGTATATTGTTGCTCTCGAGATTTTGAAGCTGATAGTACAAAGAAGCCAAACTGACTTTTTAATTAAGTCAAGAAATTAAGAAAAAAAAAACTTTACTCTGTGTATTAGTCATCGATGACTATAGATTGACTGTGGTGAAATCAGCAGAGTAGCTAGACAATATACACATTTACATCATATATATAAAAAGTCTTGCCTTGCATCATCACGAAACGGATTTAATTGAAGTTGTTTGTTGTGATCTACGATTCAGATCTTCATTATTCGGTATCTCAACAACTAGACATTTTTAGAAATACAGTCTTTATCAAGTTGCTTTTTCAAGATTAGAGTTTTCTCGTCTATAACCAAGAACTCAAATTATGCAAGGATAAATAAATCCTAACATTTGTTATAAAAAAATTCTATTTTACGCAGTGTCTCGATGTTCCAAAGTTCGAAATGATTAGCAAAATATTTTTCATAAGCTTGGCTAGTCGTCCCGAATTTTTGGGACACTTTTCAAACTCCCCCAATTTTTTGGGACGACTAGACACAGCCTATATTTGATATAATTTGAGAATGCAAATAAGTGAAACAATGCCCGGCAAGAATATTTTAGGATGTTAAGTGACGACTTCTCCTTCGATCCCTGGAAATAGCCTGCCACAGCCTATTTTGCCAAGGAATAATTATTTCTACTTCAATTATTTTATCCTTTTTTTTTGTACTTAAATTCTCTGTAGTATTTTTTTTTTATTATGAATAAGAGGAATATTAAATATCATTTTGTCGACGAATTGTGATTAAAAATAAAGCAGATATGCAACAAATCTTTTGTGAACGATTAATGATGTCTTGTTAATTTTTTTTATATTAAAACTTTTTTTAAACGGTATAGATTCAGGGTTGACCTAACACATAATATTGAAACTTTAAAGGGATTGAAATTTTAGTTGTGCTACCCCAAACTCGTAAAGGACGCAAAGAAAGAATTACACGGGACCGCGACCCTACATTTATCGTCATGACGCGTCACTTTCGCCCTGTGAAGGGCACTCGAAAAGGAGCACTGCTCGGTTCCACACCCGGTTCGTTGAATTTCACATCATCAAATGATATTTGAGACTTTTCCGTGTTTAGTATTTTTTTTATACTTGCATGTGTGCTTGTCCAAATTTGGGCGTTTGATTCCTGTAGTTTAAATTTAGTTATTTCAAAGAACTTTGTGATTAGGGTTTTATTCATTAAATAAAAAATGTAAAAATAATAATAGTAAATAAATAATAAGGTATCAGTAAACGATGAACTGATTTTGTCTTCAAGCGCGATTGATTGAGGTCCGTTAAGCTGGCAGGACCACATTGCAAAAATTGAATTA
>CAKNYM010053388.1:1173235-1248286 GCA_932195095.1 Andricus curvator
GTTTTAATTCAATTTTTGCAATGTGGTCCTGCCAGCTTAACGGACCTGATTGATTTCATAACTTTCTTACAGAGAATCGCGGTCAACTATACTTTCTGGACTGACTGTATATAGCCAACTAATTTTGCCGATTAGAATTTTAGCATAATGTACAGTCACGACCAAAATTAGACTTTTTTCACTTTCGCAATACAATATATATATATAGTAAAAATAGGTGTCAGTAGATAGAGAAGCTGCAAAAGTAAATTCCATTACGAAGTCGACTTTCGTTGAATTCCGTCAGGATGGGGCGTCAGAAGCAAGAACGAAATTTAGATCGACGCTTATATTTTCGCTACATAGAAAATAAGTCTGAGTAATTTTCCAGATTTGAAGCAAAACTGCTTCATTTTTAAAGCTTCAATTTAGAGATATGAAATTCATAAATGTTCCCATAAATTTCGTATTTTCAATTTTCAAGGGTTATTAGTATTTACAGTTTGCATAAATATTGCATCATCATTAATCATGCCATAAAATTTTATACATATTTTTAAATTTCCATTCAAGTTATATTTTTCACAGAAAAATGTAATGTAATTAAAATTAAACACAATTTTTTAAATTAAATAATATACGTTTTAAAATCGGTTTCTATTTTTCTCAAGTAAAAGTATTATTGTTATCTGACTGAAAATGCATTCCTGTAAACTTGCAACATAAAAAAATAGGGAACAAAAAAAGCGAGTGCATTCATATGAGAAATGCGCGCGCACACAGTGAGAGAGCGCGCTACAAGGATGAACACGCGCGAACGATTATTGGATAAGTTAAAGAAAAAAATTCGTTGTCAGAATAATAAGATGCGAGGTGCATCTGTGTGAAAACTGTGTGCGAGCCTTGTGCGTGAGATCATTTACTTTGTGTGTGAAATACGTGCTTCCTTCTTGTTTCTCATACGCGTCAATTCGTGTACCTATATATACCGAGCCTCCAGCCACAGATTATAATTACAAATATAAGCAGAGCTCAGTTTTATTGAAATAAACGAAATTCTTCCCAAGGTTAATGTGCGTGGGAGTACAAAATTTAAATTTAAAACTTATTTTATATACGTTTATTAATCATTATTAATTTGTCTTTTAATATCACATTTATATATTAATGATCCGTATTTTGGAAATTGAGACCCTGAGGCTTTGATATTCGAACTAATTTAATTTTCAAGCATTCGATTCGAAATATTTATGAGTTGGCGTTTAAAATTAAAACATTGGATTAATTTTAGACGTTAGACTGTTAGAGCGTTGAAAATGGAACTATTCTTAAATCTGCAATTTGGAATAGATCCAATCTTTAAAAAAATGTTTAACTTACACAAATTAAATTATTCTAAGTTTAAAGTGTTGCTCTGAATGTTTAGAATTTCAGATTATTTAGTTACCATTAAAAAAATAATAAAGAAGTAAGTTTGGAAATCTAATTTTGTTTTGGGAATTTTTTATGCTCGGATTGCGGCGCATAAAATGGATTATAAGAAAGCATAATTAATTTTGACCTTAAATTAATTTTTAAAATAGAGATACTGTATTTAAATATTATATTCTACATTATTTCTATGTTAAAGATTTCTATTTTAGAAATCGAGTGCCTAAAGAAGTCATACACAAAAAAAACGAAATTATTATTAAAATATACGAGCTCAAAAATAAATACGTCACTTGCGTAAAAACAAATACATGAAAAAAAACGAAATAAAAATATCGGCATTATTTTGCTCATTACGATAAGAGCCTCGCGGATTATCGCAAGTAATAAAATATATAAATTTACTGTGACGACTCACTCTACCCCGCATCGCCCGATTATCGATTTAATTTCCAAATGTATACTTTCAATTTGACAGGGCGAGGCTCCCCGCGTTAATGCCACTCATCGATTTGTAATCCGAATACCTCTATATAAATGCACTTTAAATTCACGTGAAAATCATCTATTGATTCATAATTACTAGAAATTCCAAAACTTAAAAATTCCCGGAAATAGTCAAACATATCTCTAGAACACAAATAAAACAATTTCATTAAAAGAAATATCTACAGGTCTACACGCTTATTTCTTAAATTGATTGTGAAATTTTGGGTTTAAAATAAATTTCAAAATCTGAAAAATTAGTTTCAGTTTTTATGTACGAGAGGAAATACGAATTTTTAAATAAGTCAATAAAATCTACATATCGATTCAGAGTCGGCCAAACATGTTCTGAATTTTTATTGCTCTGTTATTACCTTGAAATTAAAAATCTAAAAAACATGAACAAAAAATGAAAAAATATTATAATTTTCTCATTAAGTCATCATTAAGACAATGCGAGCCTAATGGCGGTATTAAATCGGGTTAAGGAACATCTAAAAATACTTCACCTGAGAAAGAAAAAGATGGAATGAAAATGGTGGGGGTGGAGTGAGATGGCGGGACTATGAAGCGAACGCGAAAAAGAGAGAGAGTGATGGAAGTAGATAAGAGGGGCGAGCGAGAGAGCGAAAGGGGGGAGGTGCGAGGAAGAGAGAGAGAAAACCTAATAGTATCCCTCGTTGAAGATGCCTAACTACACAATCAAACATAACCCCACCACCCACTCCCCTCCCTTTTCATATCGTTGCGCTGTCACTGTGCATTCGCAGACTCCGCGCAAAGATGAAAATTTTAATTAAAAACGTGAATCTAATATATTTAATTGATTAAACTTGGAAAGTTGCTTACCTCGATTTTATCCATTTTTTGATTCCCGGGTATCACTCACTGTCCTCACGTTCATCTAGGATTTTTTAATCCACATACAACACACTCACTCACATAACACGATAAGTGGTCACAAACTTTATACACGGTTTGCATGTATTTGGCGCGCGCGGACCAGCGACTCCGATGTGTCGCACGTCGACGTCCCGTCCAGACTACCATACTTTGTATTTACTCTAATTATGTGACGTCACGGATTGCTGCCCCCACCACGAGGCACGAAGGTGCTCGAAAATCCACGAGTGTGACGATCGGGGAGCGCATGGCGCGGCCATGTTTGCGAGTTCAGAGCAGTTCAGAGTTTATTGAGAGTTCTCAGGGTGTGGGTCTGCGATTTTCTCGGAGGATAATAAGACGTTTTCTCCAAGTGAAATAAATAGTGAATCAAAGAAATTGTAATTATTGATAGGGAAATGAAGCAAAATGTGAGTTTTATGCTTGTGAAAGTTGTCGGTGATTTAATATACTTGCGTTGTGTTTTTGAGTGATCGTGTTCTGACAGTTGAGATACTGGAAGAAGTATGTAATACGTATAAATCTAGAATAATTAAAATTAGATGATTTTGATTAAATATATCAACTGTTATTGATTATAAACGAGTATATTACAATAGAAATACATTTTAAAGGACTAGAGCGGTTCTTGTTCTGAGTTTAACCTCAAAATTGTCTCTTTTCTATCGGTAATCTAACCGTCGCAAAAATGTGTCAAGTGCGTTCTGAATTTTAAAACTTTGTGAATAGTGTCTTTTTTTGATGAAAATTAATTTAAGCAGACTAAAGTGGTTTGAAGTGCCTGGACGAATAACAAAATAGTTTTCCGATCAGCCTGAAATAAAAGCAGTTAAAGTACTTTCGGGATCCCGCAAATTTGTTGTCGCTGCCTGTACCGAAATTTCGGTACAAATAGACACTACCTTTAAAAAGTTGGTGTAAAGCTGGGTATATATAAAGGTAGAACACAGAAAAATTTTGAATGTCCACAAAAATACATTAATTTTAATCCACTTGATTAAAAAGCCGAGAAGACATCCAAAATTTTATTTAAATTTAATAAATCGCTTGAAAAATCGAGTATGTTTCTCCAATTTATTACTCACTTCTTTGTGTCCAGTTTATAAAGTACAATGAATCTCGAATCTTTTTAACGATTCACATCTTTGTTAAAGTGCATTTGTCAAGAAAAATACGTTTACATAACTGATTTGATGTAATTTCAAATTATCGATCATTCATCCGCTTTTAAAATAAGCATCTGCATTTCGTATAGTTTCTAACAAACACACTTTAATCACAATGTTTCAATTTCGTAGCACAAGTTTGTCGGCTCTATTACTGTTACATGGTTTCTTTGCATGTAATGTTTGACTGAGAAAAATTTGTTGCATTTAATAGCAGGTGCTCGAGAGAATAGAGAAAAAAAGTCGGTACACCGATTAAGAGTATGAAAGATATTTAATACTTAATATTTAGGCCCGACAGCGAAAAACGCCAAGATTGATAGCGACTAGCGCTAATTGTAAGTAAGCTAAAAGCTGTGGAATTAAGGTTTGATGTTTGTTCGTTGTCAGTTTAACCATTCTCTCTGTTATTAATGCAACGGTATGATGAAAGAACTTGGCTTAAAAAACTTCAACTTTCAAAATTATAGCTAATCAATTTTTCTTTTCTCAAAAGTTTGTCTTGTGCGTAAATAAAATTAGAATACGTATTTTGTTTGGACTTGAATAAGTAAGGCTACTTTCTTTGTAAAATTCCTAGTACAACGAGATTCCTTCTTATAAAAATTCAAATATTCAAATAATTTGATTTGCTTTCTAACTTGATTTCTTTTATTATTCTAGTTCTCTTGCAAACATTTATTAGCATCGCTTTCACTAGAACGAAAAACAAACTAATGTAGAAAATCTTGACAACTCGTTTCTCGCAAACAATCCACATACATTTTCCATTATTTCCATTGATTACTGTTTTAAATTTGACACTGTAAACACGTCTTCCAGTACGTGGACAGCTATAATATCCTAAAAAATATTTGATCAGAGGATGACGTGCGACATTAATTGACCTGAAACAGGCGGAGATCTTGCATAATTTTATATTTTTATCCTCAGCAGGCTTTAAAAATATTTCCAAGTACATTTAAAGAGTAGCGACAAACTCATCGAAATTTATTTTTATTGGAAAATTTGATTTTTAGGATTGCAAAGTGGACCCGTACGGAGGCGCATGAATATTCCCACAAATTCTATTTCCTCTAATATTTATTTAACCTAAAATCATTTGACCGAATAGAAGTTTGCTACAATTTTTATTTATCCTAATTTCCAATTTAACTCATTTTTATTTTTCCGAATTACCATTTGTAGTCCGGTGGATAGTGACAATTTGTTAAGTAAATTGTGAAAATCATGTGACCCTCAAAAATCGTTTTGAACATGCTGTGTCATTAAAAATTCAACTTTTTCATCTCAAAAAGATGTACAAATTTTCTTAAGACCATTTTTGGTAAGATACATAGTTTTTGTTTTATTCGTAAACAATTTTATTAAAAATGAAAAAAATCCATTTTTCGGTCAGCCTATGCAGAATACGGAAAAATGTTGCGAAGAAAAATTGTTAGTCTCAAAATTTTCATGAGACCATTTTTTAAGAAGACTCGTAGTTTTTGTTTTAAGCGTAAAAAAATAACATTCAAAATAAAAAAGATGAGAATGTGCCCGCACAGGGGCCAGATATTAAAAATAATATTATAATAAAAAAATGTTCAAAAATATGCTGCAGGAATATTTTCAGCTCCTACACTTAGAATTTCTTTTCTATTTTAACTTTTTTCATAAAATTTAGTAAGCTTTTTTTGACATAAATCATTAAACTTTTCTATAATTATTACCTTACTTCAGTTCCCTGCAATTGTTTTAGTTAATCAATATACACTTCAACTGAATAGGGATTCATATTTACCACTGTTGTTTAGCAAATACAATATAAGTTAACACAACTTTTTAAAATATTGCCGAGGTAAAATAAGTCCACTATCGCGATTGCCTCCCACCCTAAAAGCATTCTTTGGGGTGCCAAATACTTGAAAAAAGTACCTCCGTTTGTGACACGAAATGCATAATTACCTTATCCGCCGGATTAGTCATAATTTTTATTTTACCGAATTACTATTTAGCATAATTGAAGGGTCGTCGGGCAAACGACTTTTTTATTTATTAATTAAAAAAAAAAACGAAATTACTTTTGAGCTGTTACTTAACTATCGAAGCGCGCAAGGAGCGCTTTAAAATAAACAACCACCTGTAAAAAAACCTTGTCAAACAACGGCGCGCCAAAAAAACGCCGGACCGGACACAGAAAAAGTTGCATAACTTTTTGATTTTCAATTAAAAATAAAGAAAGTACTTTCGCGCTATTACTTAGCTTAATTGAACTGTGAAAAGAAAAGGCAAAAACAAGTAATCACTTTAAAAAAAATACCAAACATGGATTTTTGATCCACTTCTACATCGAACTGATAATCAGTCACAGGGAACTGTGTTAGATCAAAACAATTATTTTAGGCCAATAAAACGAATTTCCGAAATTTGGCACTTGCGCCCGTTTGCTTGACAACCCTTCAAGGACTGCCTCAGAGAAACCGATTCGATCTGAAGGCATCATGGAACTAAAATATCTCCTTGGCAACGAATTTGGAAAATTTACATCCTGAAGATGTGCGAAATGGATGTTTTATAAAAACATCTCAAATAAAAATACAATTCTTTATTTTAGTTATGTTTTATTAATGAGTGAAGTAATCTGGTGTTATCGATAGACAGCTTATATTATTTTTTCCGTGTGACATCATTTTTATTGTTCCGAATAAGCTTATCATCTAAAATTCATTTAAACGAAACACCATCTGTTCTGAAAATTACGTCTGGCATTCTGGTTGGATAAATTATGCCGCAAAATACGAATCAGCCAATCAGAATGCCATACGTCATTTTCGGAACAGATGGCGTTTCGTTTAAATGAATCTAGAGGCATAGGGATTATGACAGATGGCGTTTCGTTCAATCGTTTACATCAATTTTGGGTTATGTCCCTACTCGGAAAATTCCGAACAATAAAATTTATGTCACATAGTAATACGGAAATATAAAAATTAAGACAAGTGGTAATTGGAAAAAATAAAACTTAGAACAAAAAGTAATTCGGAAAATAAAAATGAGTTAAATTAGCAAACAGGATAAATAAAAATTATAGCAAATTGCTATTCGGTCAAATGATTTTAGTTAAAATCAATATTAGGCATAATAGAATTTCGGGAATATTAATGTGCCTCCCCGCGCAACATAAACGTGTATTTAAAATTGTAAAGTCGCTAGGATACTTTACTTTTATTTTTGCATTCCCAAACCCCTTTTAGATATTATGTACCCAGTACAGTGCAAGGGATTCGCATAAGTATCAGTTTTCACCTATAAGCTAAAATTGGTATGTGACAAGGGCAAAAGTTTATCGATACGTGATATCGAACAAGACTGGACAGGAATTGTAATTTGTAATGATAGTAATTAATTTTTAAATTGCTTATTAAAGCAAGTTCAAAAAGCAAGCTTTTTTGATAAAAAAATGTTTCAACAATCTTGTTTCAAAGCACGTATTGATCAGTGAAATATCACAGCCAGTCCCCAAAACATTACAAATTTAAAAATAAAGTAGGGATTGGGGGCCTTTAGGAATTAATGGTCATTTCAGCTCGATCACATTTTCTGATTTCTATCATCATTACAGTGCTATGAAATATAAAAAAAATTATGCAAGTATGCAATATGCATAGAATATTAAAATTCTTTGCAATCGAACTGAGGCGCCTTAAATTTTCCTTTTGCGCGATTTTAGATTTTAATAATAAATTAGTATTACCGCTGTGGTAGTCTTTTCTAATAATATAGTATCGCTGCTTGAATTTACTACTGTACCGATGCAATTGAGTTTCATAAGGTATATTTTTCAGATATTTACAAATTTTAAATTAATTACATGTGAAACAAAATTTAAATATATAACTTAATTTTAATACGATCCATCGAAAAATTGAATAAGAGATAATTTTAAGTTAATAATAATAGTAAATTATTTTTAATTGGCACTTAGACTGGCTTAAAAAGTATGAAATTTAAAATATACGACAGATAAACATCGATACAGCAATACCTTCAAATATCAAACATTTACAGTTCACGCGAGGCTTAAACAACTTTACGCCTTATGTATTTTCTAACAAAAAATCAAAAATCACAGATCACTTCAATGTTGACACTCAAGCACATACATTTTTCCGACCCATTCGTATTAACTGTTTCAGAATTACTCTTTAAAAATCTAGATCAACTGAAAGTAAAACAAAAAAGAATCAGTTGAAACTTACAGCAAACTTATAAATAAACTTTGCGGCACAAGCTCTGAACAAAATTTGTTCATCTAAAAACCTAGCTAGAATGTATAAAGATCAGTCTGTAGCAGTGTTGGAGAAGTTACTCAAAATAAGTACCAGTTACTTCACGAAAAAAGAAACTCGGTACAATTTTAGTTACAAATAAAAAACAGTGATTTGAGTTACTATCAAAGTTATTTTTTTTTAACAGAAAAATTATTTCAAAAGCCAAATCAGAGTTTATCCTACCATTTCTTTCAAAGTCATCAATATTATTACTTAAAGCTGTTAGTACTTTTATTCAATTTTTCAGGAAGGCACTGGAAAATTGGAAATAACAACTTTTACCATATTAATTTTTCCAAAACAGGATGTCTACTCAAATGCTGGGGAAAAATTCCCTGACTATTCCAGGGGTTTTTTTTTGTGTCCTTAGATTTTGCCAGGTATAATTTTTCTTAACACGGAGCCACTTAAGTATTACACCACCGACTGCTGAAAGTTTGGGCACATTGATATTTTTTTAATTTTCAAATGGATGTCATATCTTTAATACAATTCCTAAATTAAAAAAAAAAATAAGTTTTCTTACAACGTATACAAGTGTGCTTTGAATGGCTCTCTATCATTCTGTTGGGAAATACCTATAAAAACAGGGGTTTAGCCAACTTTTTAAACTACCTATATCTCCGAAATTATTGAACACTTTTTAAATATCTGATGCTCTTTTTAAATTATGAAGTCTGCATTTTTTTACAGATTTAGTAAAGGGATAAACGACAAAAAACGTACAAAGTTTAGTAAAGGGTTTTAATATTCAAAATTATTTTTAAAAGTCAAAGGTTAATTGATTCGATAATAGATGTTAGAAAACAGCAGAATATCAATTTATTGAAAAATTTTATTAGCTTTTATTAAGGTAGCAACTGTTCCGGCAACCCCCCCTGTTTTTTATAGATATTTTTTCAAAGAATGATAGAAAAAAAATTAAAATAGTTGTCATTTAACGTAGATTTCTACACGTTTTGAGAGAATATAATTTAAAACAATGTAATTGTATTAAAGATATGACACCCATTATAAAATTTTGAAACATATCAGTTTACCCACACTTTCATTCGGGGGTGTATGAATGGTTAAATTGTAATTACTTAAAAATTTTAAAAATCGGAATAAGTATACACTGTTGCGAGTTTACTATAAATAATGTCTTTTTCAGTCCTTGTAAATATCTAAATATGTAAAAATGTTACCATTCATGTGTAAAACTATTATAAATAACTGGTTTTTTTGTGAAAGTAACTTTATAAAAGGACAAGTAATTCATTAATGGTATAAGTTTTCAGAAATTTAATTTATACGCTTAATTTAGGAAGCTTTGGCAAATGCTTACAAGATATTCTTAAATATATTAATTATCACTATCGAATAATTAAATAAATAACATTAAAAACTTAATGGTTTCTTAAATTTGTTCGTAAAGTCCATGAATTTGAATAATTCAAAAAAAAATTTTTTTGATCTTTTTACTAAAAATTCAGTGCATATAAAACATATTAATATTTGGAATAAAAGATATTTTCCTGAGATTAATGAAAATGATAAAAATAAGTTTGATCTTAATCAGTGTAAATTTAGTGCTATAATGTTACTTTTACAAATGAAAAAAACTTGTTATTTAATAATATAATATTTACTATGGCTTTGATGTAATTTAGTATTCTATTGATTTTTTTATTCTTGAATAGAACACTAAATTGTTATCAAACTTTATATTACAATTTTAAAAAATACTTAACAACATGCTCGAAAAAATTCTGACTTAAAAAAAAATTGCCTAACATTTCCAGGGTTTTCCAGGTATATAAAAATTCCCTGACAATTCCAGGTTTTCCAGGTAAGTAGACACCCTGCAATAGGAACTTTTTTTGTAACTTTCGTCACTTTAAACGAGTAACTTTCCAACACTCATCCGTATTACAAATATTGCAAGATCCTTCTTTTAAAACAAAAAGTTATGCATAACAAAATGTTTTAAAAATTAAAGTAAAGGAAGCTTTCTGGTCTTTCAAGTTTTTCAACTTTGCACACACATAAATTATTCTAAAAAAATGTGGAATACTAAAAAAATTTTAAATGCTAAAAAAAGCAATAAATGCAGAATACTTCTTAGCTTATTTTTCACGAGAGCGAAGAAATAAGCCAGAGAATAATGTCGATTTTCGAAATTCATTGAAAAGTCTCTTGGAGGGGCTGCGTGATATGAAAAATCGCAGAGAGAAGCCCCACGTCAACTTCACGTTTATAACTTGGAAATTTCAAAATATTTTCCCATTCTATATTACCGCATAAATTTACATATGCAGGAATCAATGCAGGACAATGCTTCCTTGCCGTATTAACAATTACTGGACAGGTTTGAATTTGAAAACTTTGCTTGAGTACGTAAATGTCTCTAGTGTTTGCTACTTTTAAAATGCACAAGTGTTCACCTACGTCATTTCGAAAAGTTAACCAATATTCCTACCTACCAAACACTTGTTCATTTCGAAATTATGCAGGTTGAACTTTCAGCTTTCCAGCAGAAGCAGATAATAAAGATAATTGTAAGATTAATAAATTTAAATAAAAACGCGCTTCGAAGCATGGTTTTTGTACTTTTGCATCCCTAAGGATTAGCCAGGAGAATTATACAATAAGCTATAGATTAGATTTAAAACGGCAATAAAGACTGTTGTCCTACCTTAATTTATAAACATTCTTTCCTTTTTCGCGTAGTGATTATAATTCTACCTCTAGAGTTTGGTGCAGAGAAGCAGAACTAGTGAGTCTTTAATCCTCTTCGTAAATTAAAATATAGAGGAGACCATCCTACAGTAGATGATGCAATCTATAATAATCATTAATTAACAATACTAATGTATGTAAAATAATTAATTTAATTAATACTTATGATACTATACGTAGGTACTGATAAATTAAAATTAATTACTTTACGTATATTTGTGCTTTTAATTATTATCATTATCAACTCTAGGATGGTCGCCCTTAGATTTTATTCCTGACTTCGCGAATATTCTCTAGATAGGACCTGATTTTAAATTGCTGAGAATTTGAGAACTCTATTCCTCAGTTGCAGTTTCGTCGTTTTGCACAACCGAAGACTCTTGGGATTCTTCTGTGGAGTCTATCCTTTCTTCTGACTGTTCTGCGATAGACTCTAGTACTTCGTCATCTCTGACATAATTATATTCGTCTTCTTCTTGATCTTCCGATTCCTCTACAACTACTTCAACCTCATCTTCTATAGGATTTTCTTCAGTCCTCTCAGTCCTACTCTGATCTTCTGGTTCTTCGACCACACCCTCAATTTCATCTGGCGATTCCGAGGTTTCGAGTATCGTATTTTCAGCATCATTTACAGGTTCAATGAAGATCGTTTCTTCGTCCTCTTGGAATGCGTTTATTATCCTTTGTTCAATATTTAATTGCCTAACTGCATTTTCTAAATTATCCCTCAGTATCGAATTCGCCTCGTCTTCCATTTCTTGCCACGTATCTGGAATAAAGGTCATCCGGACCATTTGATACAATTTTCTGAATCCTAATTTCTTGTACAGACTTTGACTCGCCTCGTTTTCTGGACGTATCACGACGAATGGGTTGTAGCCACGGTCTGCGACTAGTTTCGTTAAATATCTGAAAAGAAACATTTTTATTATTTAAGGCTGAGGGGTTCACCACTCGTGTTTTGAGTATTCACCAGATTTCAAACATTTTAAAGAATTTAAAAGATTATAGAAGATTTCAATGATTTCACAAAGATATCAATGACTTGACAAAGATTTCAAAAATATTTCAAAGATCTCATTGATTTCATAAATATTTCAAAAGATTAAAGAAGATTTCAAGAATTCCAAAGTATTAAAGCAGATTTCAAACATTTTAAACATTTCGCAAAGATTTCAATGATTTCAATGACTTGACAAAGATTTCACAAGTATTTCAAAGATCTCAATGATTTCACAAGGATATCAAAAATTTCATAAAGAATTTAAAGAATTAAAAATATTTCAAAAGATTAAAGCAGATATTCAAAGATTTTATTTTAAAACATTTCACAAAGATTTCAAAAATTTCAATGACTTGACAAAGATTGCACAAATATTCCAAAGATCTCAATGATTTAAGGATATCAAAGATATAAAAGATTGCAAACAGTTCATAAAGATTTCAAAGATTCCAAAAGATTTAAACATTTAAAAAGATTAATGAAGATTTTAAAGATTACAGAAATACTTAAATGATTTCACAAAGAATCAGAAGATTTCAAAAGATTACAGAAGATTTCAGAGATTTCCAAATATTTTTCAAAGTTTTCAAAGATTCCAAAAGATTTAAACGATTTAAAAATATTAAAGAAGATTTCAAACATTTCAAATGATTGAAGATTTCAAAATGTTTCAAGCAATTAAAACAGATTTCAATGATTTCAACAAAGAATTCAAGATTTCAATAACATGTAAAAGATTTCACAGATTTCAAAGATCTCAATGATTTCACAAAAATATCAAAGATTTCAATTATTTCACAAAGATTTCAAAAATTTTATAAAGAATTCAAAGATTTCACAAACATTTCAAAGATTTCAAAATTGTTTAAAAGATTACATAAGACGTTTAAGATTTCAAATATTTTAAAAATATTTCAAGGATTTTAATCATTTCACAAAGATTTCAATGATTTCAAGAAAGAATTCAAAGATTTTAAAAGATTTCACAAATATTTCAAACATCTTAATGATTTCACAAAGATATCAACGATTCCAATGATTTAACAGAAATTTCTAAAATTTCGTAAAGAATTCACGAACATTTCAAAGGTTTCAAAAGATTAAAGAAGATTTTAAATATTTCACAAAGATTTCAACAATTTGAATGCTTTCGACAAAGAATTCAAACATTTTAAAATATTTCAATGATTTGACAAAGATCTCAATAATTTCACAAAAATTTCACAGAGTTCAAAGAATTCACAAAGATTTCAATGATTTCAAAAAGATTTCATATAGAGTTACGATTAATTATCAGAAGTAGTAAACTGATTTATACACGTAAGCTGACTTTACCTCGCTAGTCGAATACCGTAACCCTTTCTTCGATATTCTGGCTTAGTTTGCATAGAAAACATGGCCCCGTAATATGATTGCACCATCCATGCAGCCAGTTTTCCATGCACAAAAACACCGGCTGCTGGTAAAATCCTGATAAGACGTAGGAAAAGCTCGTGACACTCCATATCGTTAGCAGGGTACAACTCATGAATGCATTCCGCATGTTCCGCTTTCAAGGGAAGAACCTTAAAAGAGAAAATATTCAGGTCCTCGTAATATTTATAATCAACTTTTGATTTCAAACAAAATTTGTTAGCTTCTGCGATTCCTACCTCAACTTCGGCTTCTAAATCCACAGGTTCATCCTCAATTTGTTCAGTTTTTTCCGGCTCTTCACAGGCCCAGACATCGCCGAGAACCCGCTCGACAGTTCCAGCGCCTTCGTAGAGCCGAGTTAATTTATCCGCAATATCGGAATGAACAAAATTAATATACAAAGGTCTTGACCAGTCGATTAATATGTCTTCATCTTGCATAATTCCTAGTAACTGCAGCTGATCAAGCGGACAGAAAACACCGACACTTTCATACAGCAAACCATGGGGCTGTGGAAAAAATTAAGCAAACATAAAATATTTAAAGTTTAAAATGTATTTATGAGAGTATTTTATACTACAAAAATTTACGAGATATAGGCTGGTCGATAAACCGCAAGAAAGAAATTCCCGGTTTAAGTTGAAATATAAAATGGAAGCCCTCTAATTTGCAATGTTTCAACTCTAAGATCGGAAGCCTTCAATATTCTTCAATTTGAAATTGTAAACCTCAAAAATTGAGCAGATGAAAAGTTTTTAATTAAATTCCACCACACTTGTCCGCTTGGAAATATGGGGTTTCCAATTTGAAATATGTAATTCAATTTTGAACTATTTCAATTTCAAACCGTTCAATTTTGAATGCTTCAATTATATATCGTTTAATTTCAAATTGTCTATTCTAAATGAATACTTTGAAAATTTTAAATGATTTATACAACTTCAATCCGGAGTTTACCAATGTTTACATAACTATTTATGCAGGATTTTAATTTGCAACAATTTAATTTTTAATGTTTCAATTGATAATCATTTAATTTTGAACTGATTTAGAATTGTGCATTCTCAAAGTCTTCCACAGTCAATTATTTATCAATTTTAAACAATATGAATTTCAATGAATTTCCATATATGTCATGAATACGAGAAATAATTACTGAATCTTATAGATGACGTACTGAGTTTATTTTTTACAAGAAATACATAGATATTAGGTTTAAATATTTTTTTATTTAATTTTTAAAAGTGGAAAAAAAGTACAGCAATGGGAGCTTTTATGATTGGTTATTCAGTATTTTTGAAAAAATCGTGTGTCACATTCAATTTTTTTTATATCGATACTTAATGTCAACATTTATTGACATTCAAAATGTCAAAGATTTAAAGGAAGGAAGGTTATTCTTAAGTGGATTTGCAAAATCTTCAACCACTTGAAATCTTAAACAATTTTCCATGTCTTTCGGAAGCTTAAGTGGAAATACTTATTCATAACATCATAACATAGAAAATTAGAGTCATATTAGCATGAAATATTATTGTTGAAAGTCACCCAATTCAAAAATATAATAAATTATCTTCGAATACTTCACTTTTTTGAGCACTTCAAATCGGCATTTTCAACATAAAATCAAAAAAGCGCTTTTATCAAATGTTTAGAGCACAAACATTTTAAGAAATTGATTTAAAAAATGCATGCAAATTCTGTATATTCTTAAAATGACTTACTATTAAAATTCTTGAATTTCAACCGATTAGAAAGTAAGACTTAAAAAATTAAATTTTTTTAATGTAAAGGACTTTACAAAAAGGCAGTGTAAACTGAATGATTCTTTATTTGAAAATATACAAACTGAACCTTTCAAAATCAAAACCATTTTAAATCAAACTTATTAAAAATTTCTGAGGTCATCCATAAATTAGTAACACAATTTAGTAATATTTAAACTTCAAGGTGACTGGAAAAGTTTTCCTACTATGTACTAAAAATTTCCGATGAAGAAATATATTTATTTTCATTTCTAGATTTTCCCCGGTCTCAAAACATACGCGATCATTGCTCAGGGTCCCGATCCAGCAGCATATTACAATAGGGTGGTTCAAAAATGGCAATTTTCGAATTTAGTTTAGGAGAATATCTCATTTTGGGAGGTTCGTCAAAAAAGGAAATACGTCTTTTTTTTTCGTTCGGACAATACTATTTCCTCATAAGAATAACATGGAATAACATACCCCCGTATCCATAAATATAAGACTGGAAGGCGTCATTTTTAACAAAACGAGTGCAAATTATAAGGAAATTTTAAAATAATTTCTCCAAATGTATGAGATATACATTGATTTTTTATTTTGATCCCTCCACCCCACTCCAACATGCCATAAAAACTACCCTCTAAACGAGAATAAAGTATTTTGCGGTATACGGGTCGTAAATATTACTTTAGTGTAACTTTTTTTAAACATAACTTTTAGTGGCCAAATAAAAAAGTTTAAAGTTTTTTATTATTAATTTTTTAAGCAATTTGTATTTGTACTAACTGTTTAAACAACTTTTTTTGATAAATGTAACTTTTAACTGGAATAAAGCATAAAAATGTATTTTTTTGCAAATTTGTCAACAAACTCGACATATGCTTTTTATTACTTATCCATAATTTTTTAAACAATTTACCTTCATTTAAACCATTTTTTGGACAAAATATGACAAATTTACACCTTTTCTGAGTAACATGAACTAATTGGTTTCAATAAAAGATCAAAATGATTGATTCACTTCATAGTTCATTGTTTCAATAATTTTTCTTTGTTAAAATGTAACTTTTAACTGAAATAAAGCAGGAAGTGTATTTTTTTTGTAAATTTTTCAACAAATTTGATTAAATCCCCTTATACTGATGCTTTTTTATTACTTATCCATAATTTGTTAAACAATTTACATTTGTTCAATCAACTTTTTTGAAAAAATATAAAAAATTTACATCTCCTCTGAGTAACTTGCATTATTTAATTTAAATAAAAAATCAACACGAACGATTAACTAATTAGCTCATGTCATTGAGAAAAGTGAAAATTTGGTCTTTTTTGTCCAAAAAATTGTTTAAACAAATCCAAATTGTTCACAAAATCATGGGTAAATAATGAAAAATGTCTATTATATGAAAAATTTGTTGAATATTAAAAAACACTGCAAATTTCTGCAATATTGTAGTCAAAAGTGACATTTCAACAATTAAAAATTATTTAAGCAATTAAAAATAAAGTAAATCGATCGTTCGACTTAAGCCAATTAGTTCATACTATTCAGAAAAGGTGTGCATTTTGGATATATTGTTGAAAAAAAATGTAAATAAATGTAAATTGTTTTAAAGATTATGAATAAATGTTAAAAATGCCAGATATACCAGAAATCTGTCGAGTGTGTTAAAGAATTTAAAAAAACTACATTTTCTACATTATTCCCGTTAAAAGTTACATTTAAACAATAAAAAGTCTAAATAATTAACAACAAATTGAATTTTTATAATATACACGGAAAAAATTTATCCGTAAAAAAGTCACGAACTAGTAGCTAGGTCTCGGATATGAGAAAAATTCATGGGATATTTATGTATTTTCGTAAATAACCTACGAACTTTGAGAAAGATTGATGAACTCGATGTGAAAATTCTAAAACGGTTCATCACTTTTTTTTACGTGAATAATTACAAAAATATTACGAGTGATTGGGAAAAGATTCTCAGAGCACTCACGAGCTTGCCTGACAAATCTAGGAACTCGAAACTTAGTCTCCCTGTACGTGGCCCACGCACACACGCGCGGTGCGTGTGTACGCTCGTATGTGTGCCTCGAGCTCGTCGGATGAGTGGCTAGAAGTTTTATAATACCTATTTTGTTTGGCCTCGATGGCTGCGCGTGTTTACGCACTCCTGGTTTATGTGTTTAGAAACTGGTGAGTCAGCAGTCTTGAGGGTTCGAATCTTCTGAGTTGCGAATTTATAAATTAATATAAAATTAAATCGCACAAATAAAATTTTTCCTCTTTTTATTTCAGTCTGAAATTTTCAGGAACTGTTCGTAGGAAATTCGAACTGTTCGTAAGAAACTTCGAAATTTATCCATATATTTCTCATAGAAATAAGGATTTAATGTTTCATTTTTTTATCTCGTATCCGAGACCTAGCTACAAGTTCGTGACTTCTTCACGGATAAATTTTTTCCGTGTACTGCCAACTATTTTAAATCAGAATTCAGGGATAAAAGAATTTGCGAATCCACTTCACGTAATTATAGATTGAGTTCATTGTTAAAATAGTAATCAAACAACTTAATACAGTTAAAGTCGGCACTTTTGCCTAAAGTTAACACGATAACGTTTTCTTTATCTCGGTTCCAAAACCCCGCTTTATCGGCCTTATGCCCCGCTACGATTTCGACACCAATCGACATCCATTGACAGCCACGGCACTTGTGCCAACTCTAGAGACAATAATTATTGATAAAAAAAATGAATCCCTAACAGAATCGACCTTTCTGTTTTTGTATTGCCTAATTAGTTTACCTCGTTGTGAGAATACAGATAATTTGCGGTAAAATGTGGAAAAAATATTGAAAAAAAAACAAAATAAAAAGATTGTTTAAACAATTAATGAAAAAAACAAAAAAACATTAAACATTTTAATTTGACCACTGAAAATGATATAATACTTAATTTTAAAAACGACAGAAAAGTAATATTTACAACCAGTATACCGCAAAATACTTGATCCTCGTTTAGAGGGTGGTTTTTAGGGTATACTGGAAGGGGGTAGAGGGGTCAACATAAAAAATCAATGCATATCTCACATTCGGGGAAGTGACTGTAAGATGTCTCTGTAATTTTTACTCGTTTTATTAGATATTGTGCCTTCCAGTCTCATATTTGTATATATTGGGTTTCTCCGTGATATTCTTATGGGAAATAGAGGGGCCACCATTTAATATTGTCCGATCGAAAAAAGATTATTGATTTTTGAAATTTTTTTAAGATATTCGAATTTTTTGGTAACCTCGCAAAATGATACATTCTCCCAAGAGGGCTTCCATAAACCACGAGGCCCAATTTTAGCCATTTTTCGACCCCCCCCCCAGGTACTACGTGGTTTATGGAAGGCCCGTAATTGACAATTCATGTATTTTGTTGAAAATTCTTTTTCATTTGTAAAGAATTAATCTTTCTGGTTTAAAAATCAACTAATATGTGGGTTAAAATGTATTCATTTTGTGTTGTAACATTTTTGTAATTATTATTATTTTTAGTAAACATTTTTCTGTTTTCTGCCAATGCGTTTTATTTTTTTAACACCTAAGTGTAAACCACGTGGCTCGGACTCGGACCCCCCCCCCCCCCTTAAGAAACTACGTGGTTTATGGAAGGCCCCCAAACGAAATTCGAACATTGCCTTTGTTTGAACTACCCTAATGTACAAGAACCTACTTAAATGTATTTTAAGGAACGTATTTAAAATTGAGCTCTCCTCCTACATAGAATACAGAGAAAGAAATTAAAAAATGATTGTTAGAGACCATTTCTATTGATCGAAAATATAAAAATAAATAATCGCACTGCTGCTCGCCAGGAAATGAGTTTAAATTCTTTTTAAAAAGTTGCACTTGCTTTTAGGTAACGTTTTATTATCCGATCCATCTTTGGGCGATAAATATTATCGGACACCAATAAGTTGTGATGACAGTGGTAATTAACGACAGAGTATAGTGCGATTGCCAGGATTTGTGTGATATGCCCTCAAAATTGTAGTACTGATGAATGCGTACTATTCTAGAAGAGAGATGAGGCCGAGGACGAGGAAACAGAAATGCGAATCGTTGGCGATCCGCCAAATTACTATATGAACCTGCAGCACCCTTCTCAAATTTTCTTGGGTTCTAGGTATATAGATACTAAAAATAAATTATGTCCAACAAAGTATACAAAACGGTTTAATCTTTTCTCTAGAATCTTAATTAAAATTCATACATTTATTCACGCAATCTAAATTTCGTAAACTTTTGTTTTTATCTGAAGACTACCTGCTTCAATATATTTCCAATAATGTTTTTCTAATTGGATCCTGGATTCTAAATGGTAATTGTAATTATGAAATGGTACAGTAAAATCTATCTTAAAAATATAAAAATGGCAATGTTTCAGACAAAGATATTTAATTAATCTGATTAGTTTATTCTTTTTTCTCAACACTTTTTTTTATAAACATCTATCTATATATATATATATATATATATATATATATATATATATATATATATATGTATATACACATATATATACACTACGTGTTTATCATTTCTGGAATACATGATGCGCGAAAATGGGGGCGAGAACGTGAAGATTGCCAATTTGCCCCTGGTAAAAAACTTTTACCAATTTTCCGAGGCACTTCTGCCTATTTCATATTTATTCCTTGATTATTTCAACAAAATATCAAGTATTGTGGAATTTTTAAAAATATAGAAAATAATTATATAATCAATAATTATTAGAAACTTGGGTAGCTATTAAAAATGGTTGGTTCAAAAGTCTAGGAATACTCTGACCTTTATCTATAAGACATTACTTCCAATTGCCTAATTTAGATTGTAAATTGTTGTGCACGAAATCGATTTTCCAATCAAAAATGATAAGTGACTTAACATTTGCCTAATATTACTCTCGTGACTCGTAGTTTTTTTTGCTTTATTTAATCGACTGAATTTCAAGCAGTTTTTTTCACTGAAAAGGATCTATTTTAAAATACTCCACTCTCATTTTATTTTCATAAACCCTTCTATATTTAATTAAAGTTTTCATCATTAAACGTTTGGTCTATTTGTTTATTCATTATACTAGCAGTAAATTCACGTACGCATTCACGTCTCTGGATTTTTATTTTTTAACATTAAAAATATAAATAACTTAAAAATTCACTATTAAACAAATTTTTAAATATTAACAGTTTTTTAAAGTTTTGAAACAATAAATAATAACTTGCCAATTTGAAGCGCTCGAAATTAAAAAAAAGGATATTGAACGATTTTAAATTAAACACGTTAAAAATCAAACAATTTTAGATTAGGTACAATTTGGAACAAAGGACAATATTTCGAATAGAATAAAAAGGAATTGAACTTGTATAATTCTAATTCAATGCGTTTAAACGTAAACAATGTTATTTTCAATTAAAGATTCTCGGAATTGAATTAATGCAGATTCATATTTCGAAAATAGGACAATTTAAAAATATTCAAAATTGAATAATTTCATAATATAATTTTAAAAACTGGATAATTTAAAGTTCGAAGGAATTGAAATAGTAGATTTTCTAATTAAAAGCATTCAAAATTGAATAATTTAAAATTTAAAACTTTTGAATTTAAATAATTTTTGATTCGAAACGCTGTATATTTGACAATTTGAAATTGAAAACTAAATTGAATGTTTCAAAGTCGAAGCTGTTGAAGTTCCAGAATTGTAAAATGTGATTACATAAAGAGAATAATTTAATATTAAAATTGATTAGACAAATTTTTCCAAGATCAAAAAATAGACTCTCCGTCATTTTAATCGATCAAAATAGAAAAATGTCCAATTATAAAACTTTAAAATTTAATTATTCCAGAAAAACTTTCAAAATGAAGCAGTTTTAAATAGGAAACTTTAAAATTGTAACGATTCAAAATTAAGGAAATTATTCAATTACTGAGGAGTCAATTTCAGATAGTTCTATTTTTATCAATTTCGATTTTAAAAAACACAACTTTTAAATTTCAAATCGTTTAATTTTCAACACTTCATTTAGAATTATTATTCATTCTTGAAGTCTTCCAATAAAATATTTTTCATTTTTAAATTAATAATTTGTTTAAATCTTCAACTAAAAATCGGACAATTTTAGGATATTATGTAGATTAAAAATTAGAAACTAAAAAAAGGAATACAAAACATGATCGCTATGATTTCAATTTTTGAAATTGCACAATTTTAAGCCTTTCAATTCGAAATTGTTTTTTTTAAGTTGAGTTTGAAATTTTCGATATTTTCGAACATTTTCAAATAAAAGTAATTCAAGGTTCAATGCCTAGTTCTAAAATCGTCTTATTTTTAAGGTTTGAATATTTAAATATCAACTTATCAAACTTAAAACTGAATGGAATTAAATCCAAAAAATTTAGAATATTCAAATCATTAAACATAAAACTGACTATCAAGGCTTTCAATATGAAATTTTGCAATTTTGAAAGATTTAATAGTGAAATCGTCCTGACAGTTTTAATATCTGAATTTGAAATTATTATCGATTCAGGAGGATTTCAATGTAAAATTGTTGAATTATTAAGACTATCAATTAAAAATTATTGGACAATATTAATAGTCAAATTCTCAATATAAATCTAAAATATTTCAGGGTCGCCTCTAAAAACAAAAACCAATTTCTGGTAATTTACCGGTTATCAAACATTTTTCCAGTTTATTAATAATGCTTGTTTTCAATAGAAAGATCATGAAGAACCCTACTGTAACTGTAGTAAAAAATCATTTTTGAAATTTATGTTAACAGTTATAAAGTCTGGAAGAAGATACCATCCGCTCATAACATACTGAATGCTTACTTTTATGAATGAATAATAAAATGTTTACTTTTCTTTCATTAAATGTGAAATAAAAAGAAGCCTTGATTAAAAAAACGTCAAATATATTTTTGACCTCCTTGCTTTTGAAGAAGAACAAAAATTAGTTTCAAGGCCTCAAAAATTAAACTGTTTTACATTTGCCAATTCAAAACTATAATTATAACTTTTAAAGTTTATCTATTATAAAAACGTTGAAAATTACATTCTTTCTAACTGAAAACTTAAAAAATTATTTAATTCAAAGCGAGCGAAAGCATAGGATCTTCAATGTGGACAGAATGAATGAATGGTAGATTATCATAATAATACAATAATTCATATTTAAATAATAATTTTCATTAAAATCTGAGGAATTTATAAGAGTACTTACGGCGAGAGTCATCCCTGGAAAATGTAAACAGACAGGAACTTCAGGCCAATCGTTGGCTACGTAGAAATGGAACTCCCATACTCTGTGTCTCATATAAGTCAGGAGGGTTTGCTGAAACTATAAAAGAATTTGTATAAAAATCCATTAATCCAAAGTGAACTGAAGTCCTTCTTGTTTAAGAAAATCTACCTGAACTTTGACATCTTGAGAAAAATTCCAGGTAATTTTCCAATTTTCAACAAATTAAACGAGTTTAAAATTAAAATCTCAAATAAATTCGCCCTGGATAAAGCCTTGAAACTCGTAACAAGCTTAATCCATATTATAAACTCTAAAGTTCTGAACATAACATCTGTTATTTATGGAGGAACTAATTGTTTTTGAGATACAAAAGGCATAAAATAGTCGACGGAATTATATGTATGAATGACCACGGACTACTTAACGAGTCAGTTATGTAACATTTATTAACGGTTGAATTATGCTACTTCATTATAATAATCTATAATTATTCTGGTTTGAAAACATGCTAATAAAACCTTACGAAAAATATAACTAACATAAAAATATAAATTCTTCAGAATAAACTATATGATGTATAATATACCTATATAATAATTAACTTAAAGTTAAACGAAATTTTTTTCTACCTCTGACCTTTGTATTTGCTTGAGTAGCTTGGTCTTTTTCTCTTCCATACAGTATATTTTTCGAGATAAGACTCTTTTAATCTATTATTTTCCCAGAACTATAATACGGAAATTAACTTCATTTTATTCTGAGCGAATTTCTTAAATATTCCCTGAATGCATTTTACATATTTTGTCACGCGAAATATATCAGATGGGAGAAACAAAACTTGCAGGTTCATGTAATTGTATACGAATTTCTATATTATTATCTGCCTTAGTTTTTATATACATATACAACGAGATAAAAACTGACGGTTTGAAATTGTACAGTTATATATGGCTTATAAATTTAAATTTTTACAATTTTTAATAATAATAATAACAAATTCCTCACTTGTAATGGCTTCTTCATCATAAAACAAATTATTTCTAATAAAAAAAATCTGCCTGCATCGCGGGCACATTCTCATCGCGCGCTTCGCGCTCGGCTCGCAAGTTTGAGCGCGCGTGGGGCGCGCGGCTGTTGGATCTCGCGCTTCGCGCTCGGTCTTTGTATTTCCCCCACATTTGTGCACAGACCTTTTAAAATTAAATGTCAAATCATCGACAACTGTAATTTGATGATTGTGAATTCTCTTTTGTTAAAGCTCCTTTGGCTTTAACGAATACATTCTCATCGCGTACATCGTGCTTCGCACTCGATTTTGTCAAAAATGCGAAATTTCCTACATTATATGTTCAACATTATTATATCAAATGTATGTTACATTTGTTTCTGTACGTCGGCCTGTGATTGCTTATTTAGATATTACAAAATAAAATACAAATTGTATTTATCATGATTACTTTAATATTTATTCCTTATTTTGCATTTAATTTTATCCTCAGCTACCGTGAAAATGTTATATCATTTCAATAACTGTATATTATTACAATTCATAATATGCATTGATATTAAAAACAGGCGTATTTTCCTTTTATTGTTTTTATAATTTAAAAAAATGTGTATCCTATAAAAAAAACAATTTTGTTATTATGCATTTTATTGCAACTTGTGTCGTTTTTCCATAAATTTAATTTGTTTATGTTCAATGTTATTTTTTACGATTTGAACCAAAAATATGCATCCTAGCGTAAAGTGGTTCTAAGAAAATTTGTCAATGAAATTTAGGCGAAAAATTATGTTAGATAAAATGTTATTGCAGCGTGTATCGTTTTTGCAAAAAGTTAATTCTTTGATTTAAAATTTATTTTTATAACAAAAGTTTATAACAAATTTGTAGATCTTTTTTAGTGGAACAACTTTTGTCTATTCATCTTTTTTCATACCTTGCGTCGTTTTTCCAAATTTGTTTTATTGTTAATGTTATTTTTCACGATTCAAACAAAAATTACGCATCCCATCAAAAAGTGATTAATAAAAAATGTGTAGATATTTTTTGAGTGTACAATTTTTGTCTCTTCATCTTTTTTCGTATCTTGTATAGCTTGATCGCAAAATGGAATTTTTGATTATTCATTATTTTTTTGGGTGATAAAAATTTTAATTTTCGATTTTTCAAGAAAATTAAAAAAAGTCTAATAACAATATTGTAGGGTGATCAAAAAGAAACATTTTTTCTCTTGACTTTTTTTCATATCGTGCGCTTGTTTGAATTTTTGGAATTTTGTAAATGCTATAACTCCGATAATTTTTCTTCTATCAAAAAAAGGCATGAGAATATTTTGTTCGCCTTTTTGAGTACTATTAATGTCCGTCCATAGAATGTTTAAATATTTTAAAAAAGTGTTCTCAAAAATTTTCAAAATGTGCTCACTTTTTGAATTTTTATCCAAAATGGCTGGCTAATGAACATGACCTTCATTTTAGGACACTTAAAGAGTATACCAAAGCCTAATCCAATACGTTAATTCTTTTGAAAGTTATCGTGCTAACAAACTAAAAATCTACAAACTAACAGACAGACCTTTTGTAAAACCCTCTTTTTTGAATATTTGAAATGTTTGAAATGTTTTCAATATCCATATACTTAATTATTAAGGCTTAATTTGAAATATATTTCTAGAATCTTAAAGGATTCGAATGACTTGAAGTTTTTTCGAGGGGTTCACAACTCGACCGATGGAGTGTACACTGACTTCAAGTGATTTCAGTGACTTCACGTGAATTCAGGTGACTTCACGCCAGTGACTTCAGCGGAGGTGTACACCTGACTTCACGAATTGTTAGCCCCTCGAGTTTTTTCATTTATTACATTGAAAATTAAAAAATTAAATCCGCTGCTAACTTTCAATTTGCTTACAACTGTTAATTTAATTTGTGCTCGTTATGGTGGCGAAATATTTCATGGTTCTTGTAAATACATATCGTAAATGATCTACTTTGATAAGAGAATAAAACTTAATTTCATTAAATAAAAAGAATCAATTGCCGTTAATTCTTCAGTACCGAAGAGTTGATCATTCAAACTTTGAGTGTACAATATATATTAAGATTTCAAAGATTTCTAAAGGTATCACTTAATTTTTAAAAATTTCTAAAGATATATTTGGATTTTGAAAAGTTAAAAAAATGTCAATGTTTCCGAAGTATTTCGAAATATTTCAAGGGATTTCTAATAGTTTCAAGTAATTTCAACGGATTTCAAGGAATTTTAAGGATTTTCAAGGGATTTTAGACCAATTCAAGAGAGAGAAAGGATTTTTATGGATTTCAACAGATTTCTAGATATCCCAAATTAATAAAAAAGATTTTAAGGATTGTCGAAGTATTTCAAAATATTTCAAGAGATTTCACAAGATTTCAAGTTATTTCTAAAGATTTCAAAGTGTAAAACAGGATTTCAAGTGATTTATATATACACTGTAAAAAAATCTTTTGTGATATTTACAATTAGATTGTAATTTCACGAGCAGTGTATTTTAAATTACAATGTATAACCTGGTAAATATACCAATGTCGCTCCGAAATTCACGATCTACTCCAACTTCACCCCATGGAACAGTATGAAATAACTGTCCGATGTAAATTTACTATGTCTGACGATGGAAATTATTTGATCAGCGTGGCACGTAGTCAATTTACGTTAGTGAATAAATTTAAATATGCTTATAAATTAACACTTTTTTTGGTAAAGTTGCAGTATCTAGCATAATTTCACACACGGGTAGTATTGTTACGTCTTGGCATCCTGAGAAATTACAAACAGGACATAAATCGACAACCCATCGACAAACTGACAGAAAGACATGGCGCTTTGGACTTTATCATAAAATTACGTCTCAGAGCCTCTAATATTGCTCTAATAGTGATGAGTTCTATGTGAATAAAAAAAATATGTCTTTTTTATTCAAAACGATACCTGAGAAAAGTAATATGCACTTTATTTATCCTGATACAGTGTTTGAAAATTTATAACCTCACGAACATAACCTAAAAATTGAAATGTGGTCCTGACAATTTACGTCCTGCATTTTTTTTTACAAAAGTGTGTAAATTTACATCGTCGCACGTAGGTCAAATAATTTCCATCGTGGTACGATGTAAAATTACACCAACTTTTTTTACAGTGTAGAATTTAAGGAATTTGAGATGATTTCTGGGAATTGCAAAATATTTTAAAACATTTCAACAGGTTTAAAAAATTATTAGTCTTTTTATATGATTTCAAACAGATTTATGAAAATTCACCGGCTTTCAGACAGTTTTAATTGATTATGATGTTTTAAAATTTTGTTTAAAAAGTTTTTCAAAGTATTTGACATTATTATTAAGGAATTTAATGGGGGTTCAGAGCTTTTAGAAGATATCAAGGCATTTTAAGAAATCTTGAAAGGTTTAAAAGGATTCAAAAGATTTCAAGAGTTTTCAAACCTTTACTTAATACTAATGCATACGTATTTTAAGATAAACAAATATTTGTTTGTATTGTTTTATAAGGTTTCTGGCCAGTGAACCATTAGTAGCCGTTTTCGGATATATTGCCATTATTTATTAGAACTTATCAGTAAACTATTTAATTAATTAAAAATACGTATTTTTGAATAATTTAGCTCCTCTCAGTGCAATACAACTTAGTACATGGAAACGTTCAATGATCACGCGCCTGGCGCACGTGTTTGTTGACTAGCCTTATGTAAAATTGTTCAACAAAAGGCTGATTATGAAATTATCCAATTCTTGATACAGATATTAATTAAATTTTTTGCTAATAAGGTTTTTATTCGTAAGTTACACAATTTTGAAAGATTTAAATTAATTAAATTTAAGATTAAGTAATTTTTTCAAGTCTCGACTTAAAATTGTCCAATTCGAGCTTATTGCTTTTGAAAGTAAAATGGACTAGAAACAGAAGCCCTCATAGAGATGCTTTCGCTGTAACTTCCGTTATAACTACTAAAAAAATACATAATGTATGCAGGCCCGGTACG
This sequence comes from Andricus curvator, assembly GCA_932195095.1. NCBI lineage: Eukaryota > Metazoa > Arthropoda > Insecta > Hymenoptera > Cynipidae > Andricus > Andricus curvator. The sequence continues at coordinate 1,200,750 of CAKNYM010053388.1, forward strand.
AGTATCGCAGTGCGCTTTTCATTGTGTTGGTATAATAAATTTATCCTGAAAATAAGCCGTCTGCAACTAGACATGTACATTCCAACCAGCGAAAAGGTGATTGAGGGTCAAGGTCGAATCCTGACTCACGCGAAGGTTTTTCGCTCTCTTGAACGAAATCGATGGACTCTGCATGTGTTTTATCATCGAAGGGAACAACAATTTTCCTGCTGATATCAATCAACTCTTTTTTTATCAAGATAGGAAAATAATAACCAAATTAAAAGTTTCGTTTTTCTTCTGAAGTGAATGAAATGAAGTTACTTTGTTGTATCAGGGGATTTCAATTTGAAGTTTAAAATGGTTTTTATAACAAAGCTGAAATGAAAATTATGTCATATTCACCCCACGGAAGATTAAATACGCCTTCAATTTATGACCTGTGCTTGTTGAATGATTGATACAGAGGCTCTAGTCTAATCATGTGTTATTTATTTAAATAACACGTTCGTTCCAGAACACTGTCTTTTGTTTCAAGCGACATTCACTCCACTAACACTCTTTTTATAAATTATTTGCCGCCACACTTTTCTGTCCTGGCATACCTCTCTAGCTTCCTTCACGTCCATGCATTTTCTAATACTAGCTCTTGTGTTTCTATGGCTTCTTATGCCTCTTCGAATTAGGGTCTCATTTACAAATTCTAACCATTCTTTCCGCGGTCTGCCTCTGGGCACACTGCCATTTACTTTACCTTAATATACTTGTTTCGTTAGTCGTGCATCTTTCATTCTCTCAACATGCCCAAACCATCTTAGCAAATTCCTTTCACATATGTCAACTAGTGTCTCCTCTAGACCACATTCTTTGAGGATTATCTCATTACTAACTTTGTCCATCAGTGTTTTACCGCATATCATGCGTAGGAATTTCATGTTAATCGCGTTAATTTTACTCTTATCCTTTTCTTGATAAGTCCACGTCTCACTACCGTACAGCACAGTCGGTATATCGGGATGAAAATAATTATTTATTTAGAATTTTAATTTAGAATTTTAACGAATTCAGAATAAATTTAAAAAATAACAAAATAAGCCATAAATTAAGTAAAATTCAAGTGAATTTAGAGGAATATAAGGGAAATGAGAAGAGTTCGATGGAATTCATAAAAATGCCAAGTGATTTTTTTAAAAATTCAAGTGAATTGAAAGTACCAATGGTACTGATTGCAGTACCATTGGAGTGAATTTGGAAGATTTCAAAATAATTTGATAAAATGCCGGAGGATTCAACGTAAGCTTAAAAGGCTTCAGGGTGAATTAAAAAACTAAACAAAATTTTAATCCATTCAATTCAGTATAACTGAGTGAATTTAGAAGAATTAAAGTGAATTTAAAAGAATTCAGAGAGGGCTAAAAAATCAAGATAATTGTAAAGAATTCGAAATAATTAAAAAAAATTCAGGATAAATTAGCTGGAGAGATTTTTTTCACAACTTACAAAATTAATAATCAATATTAAAAAAATATTTATTTTAGATCATGTAGACAAAAACATCAACTTCATATTATTTACTACATTTCTCTGGTCAAAGCCATAAAATGTGTTAAACACATGTGGTGACATGGGTGAATTCCAAATAAATTCAAATGAGTTGAAAAAAATTTCAAAAATCCAAAATATTGCACTAATTTGAGTAAAACTTAAATGAATTTAGAAGAATTCAAGAGACATTGATGAAATTCATAAGAATTTTGAATAATTAAATTGAAAAAAATTGTTTACATCAAAAAATTTCCATCGAATTAAGTAAAAAGTAAGCGAGCAGAATTCAGGGCGAATTTAAACAAATTTAAGTGAAATGAAAACCAAATAAAAAAACTAACGAATTAAATAAAATTCTAGTGAATTTAGAGAAATTTATGGGAAATGAGAAGAATTCAAAGGAATTCATCAAAATTCAGGTGAATTAAATTCAAAGGAATTTGATAAAATGCTTAAGAATTCAAGATGAGTTTAAAAGACTTCAGAGTAAATTAAAAAAAAGGCTGTGGCTAGTCGTCCCGAAAAATTGGGGGAGTTGGAAAAGGGGATGGACTATATATTTTTTATAGTCGTCCCGAAGATTCGGGACGACTAACCAAGTTTATGAAAAATACTTACTCATCCCGAATTTCGGGACGACGAGACACTCCGTAAAAAAACTAAAAAAAATCAACGAATTGTGTAGAATTGAGCGGTTTTAGGAGAATTAAAAAATTCAGGGTAAATAAGAAAATTGAAGAGAATTTTGAAGAATTAAAAAGAATTCAGGATAAATTAATAAGTATTTAGGCTGAATTCCAAATGAATTCAAATTAAAAGAAAAAAAATATGGGGAAAATCCAAAATATTCCATTGAATTTAGGTAAATGGGAGTGAATAGAGTTACTGAATAAGAATCTGATAAAACAATCAGAATTGAAGGTGAATTTAAAAGACTTCTGGGCGAATCAAAAAAATTAGAAATCCAAAAATGATCCATTGAATTCAGTGTATTTCAAGGGAATTTCACAAAATTCAGGGTGAATTCAAAAAGAATTCAAAACAATTAAACAAAAATCAATAAAATTGAGAAATCCTTGGATTCTCTATTTTAATTTATGAAAATATGTGACTAAAGTGATCTTTTTATTTTAAAAAGTAACTGCAGTTACTTTATCTTTAAAAAGTTACTAAAAAGTGAAGTATGACACCACCTTTTTATCGATGATTGCTTAAGTTATTTTAATGTTAATTAAATGAGATCTAGCTTTTTTCATCTGTAATAGGTTGAAAGCTATCGGAATTACCTATAAAATACGCCAGGGTGAAGTTATTTTGTCAACTTTTAAGAAGATATTGCAAAAGTAGTGCAAATTTCTATGTTTTGTTAACATTTAAATGAAATCTAATATAATAAACATTATTTTTTAACATCCTTTAGATCATTTTAAAGGTAAATTTCTATAAAATTACACCAACTGATCACCATTATTACTGTGAAAATGTTTGCTTGCATGGTGCAACATATTTAAATTCGAAACAAACATGTTGGAAAAATTTAAATATTTGTTATGCTGATTTATATAAAATATATATTCATTTGATTTTTATTATTATTTTCCAAAAGATGAGATGTTTTCGAATTTTTTCAAAATGTTTGTAGTAACTTTATAAAATGTTTATTATATTAGATTTTATTTAAATGTTAAGAAAATATTGAAATTTTCACTATTTTTGCAATATTTTCTTAAATAACTGACAACATTTTGTCATCCTGGCTTCTTTTATAGAGAATTCTGATAACTTTCAACCAACTTAGGAGACAAAAATTTAGCTCTCATATAATTAATATTAAAAGAACTTAAGCAATCAGCGAAAAACTTTGATGGTATCATATACAATACAAGAAGCCATTAGTTTTTCCGCTCTCTGATTCTCGACTAAACAATAAAAGCCAGATAAAGCAGAAAAAAGTAGATTTTACGATAGAAGGACAGAAATTCCTGATCTTAAATAAAATTCCCGGTTTCCCTCGATTAAATAAAATTCCCGGTTTATGCCGATTTCCCTACTCACTAGACACCATTCCAGTTTTCCACCTCATTAATTTTTTTATTATGTTGCACTTATTTTCCTTAAAATAAGAATTTGTTTTTCAAGTAGAAAATGCTTCGCATGAATTCCCCATTTTTTTCGGGACTTCTAGATAATAAGTATATTTAAACAATAATAATTGAATCCACCCCTGGTGAAAATAACAAACTTCCCGTTTTTTATGAGTGAAACATATATGTTGATGAAAAGATGAAAAGCCGCATCGTTACAAGGTCTGGGATATTATATTTTGCAGGTGAAACAAAGCGGAACAGATTAGAGGTCTTCGAGCTCACGAGGTCGCAATGCGGCGATACCAGTAAGTACTTATTCAGGAGCAAACGCACGACCTTGACATCGGTTTCCACAATCTTAGACTTCACAATTTTACATGGAACCCATTTTGAATCGAAAGCTCCCTTGCAAGATGATTTAGGAAAAATAAAAATATAGATTCTCAGGAGTATAAAATGAAAAAGAAGGCATAAGAGAAAATTCTTCCTTCTATTTCAAAAAGTCAAAGTCTCCTTATGAAGAACCATTCCTTTGATCTTACTTTTTCTTTTTGTCCCCATTTTTATTGATTTTTATACGAGTATTTCAAAGTACAAAGCAATAATACCATTGTAAATGATGCCATATGCAATATGAAACAAATTTTGTCGTTGGACTCAACATCCTTCATTTTTCTTTACAACATCTGCAATTCTAAATGTATAAGGTATATTGTTATTGGCTTGAACTTTTATTAAAAGTCCAGTTTTAAAAGAAATAGATTTTTTTATCCACAGTATTCTGCATCAATTATTTGCGACCTAGTGGTGTTCAATATATGAAACAACAGATGCCGAAGGTCTAGCAAAATCTACATTTAAAAGGTTTCAGAAACAAAGTAAACTTAATTTGTGTGTTAATTACTCAATTAACTTTGTAGTGTGGACCTGTCGTATCTCGAAGGCGATAAATTCAAATATCCTTTGATGTCACCATTCAATCGAATTCCTTTAATATTGATACATTCTTAATTAAAATACTAAACCACAATAAATTCCAAAGATATTTTTAATCACGAAATTTGATACAAACGCTGAAGAACTCAAAAGTTGTGAGAAAAAATTTTTTAGTGTAGTTGTCTACTAGGATGGATCGAGAACAAAAGTCTTGAAAATTGAAAAGGCCTTCGCGCTGAACAGTTTCTTTTTGGATCCCTCATGACTTGCCTACAATTGTTAATAAGGCGTTTAATATTCTTAGATTCAGTGAAGATGAATAGGATAAATTATTTTTTAAATTGCAGAGTTTTAGAAAAATCGGGAATGCTCATTTTTTTTCGTTATCAACACTGCCGTGATTTGGAAGAACACCGCGTTAACTGCAAAATGAATGAAGCCGAGAAAATCGACAAAAACTATTCGAATCTTTGTTGACGTGAATCGCGGATTCTAATTCATTTTCTAAACTTTTTTTTATTGTTCTTGACTAATTTGCATATGATTGAGTCTCAACTAAGTTCAACCTAAAAGTCTAGTTATTCAATGGCACTTTGCGGAAAACATGTCTGTGATGCTATACAGATAATGGAAGCACAAAAGTAAAATAAGCGTTAGAGGGCTTTTTAAAAAAATTGGAATTTTAAAATTGAAAATTTGTTTTTTTTTTCTACAATTTTAATTTATGTTACATGTAAGTTACTTTGCATTCAAAATTGAGGAAAAAAGTATAATTAAATGTTTTTGTAAAATGATTAGGTTAAGTTCTATGACGGGTTTTGTAATGTCAACCTAATCATTTTACAAAAACATTTCATTAGACTTTTTTACTCCATTTTTAATGCAAAGTAACTTACATGTACCATAAATTAAAAATGTAGAAAAAAAAATTTTCAATTTTATTAAACAGCCCTCTAACGATTATTTTAGTTTTGTGCTTAAATAATCAGTATACCATCACAGACATGTATTCCGCAAAGTACCACTGAGTAACTAGACTTTTAGGTTGAACTTGGTTGAGACTCACCGTGCTTTTCATGTCTGCAAAGAAAATTGTTTAGAACTGTTAATTAATTATTGAAAATGCGGTTAACGGTGTTGATTGGAATGCTAAAATTCGGGAAAGGCCGTAACGGGCAGTTACGGCTCTCTTCGAATTACGGACCTCAGAAAGAGGCCTGCCGTGATTTGAGAGAACGCCGTTCATGGCAAATAGAATATGAAAAAGTGGAATTATTACAACTATTATTCAATTATGTAATTATAATTATTGTGAAATACTGCATATTAATAATATTATCACCAATAATTTTAAAATTTTTAATTGTAAATTTTCAAAATTAAACACTCTTCAATTTTAAAAGTTTTGCAATTCAAAGTTCTGCAATTTTAAAGAGTTACAATTGACAATTCTTGAATGTCAAAAATTTGGAATTACAAATTATTCAATTTTCAAGAATTATATCTTAAAGGTATGTAATTTGGAACATTTTTTTGGAATAGATCAATTTTGAAAAGTTACAATGAAAAATTCTTTAATTTTGACGATTTGCGATTTAAAACTCTTCAATTTTGAAGATCAATAACAATTCTTGAGTTGTGATGATTTTGAAGATCAAAAATCAAGAGTTTTCAATTATGAATCTTCCAAATTGATGAAACTTGAAATGTAAATCAATCAAATGACAGCATTTTTAATTGTAAAACTTAAAAATCGCATGATTTTTAAGTTGAAAATTTAAAAAATTGAAGACTTCAATTTTATAGATTTATAATTCAAAGTTCTACAATTTTGAAGATTTAGAATTCGAATTCTTCAATCTTAACGATATGCAGTTTTTATGTTTTCAATTTTGAAAGATTTTCAATTCACAGTTCTGCAATTTGAAAGATTTAAAATTGAAATTTATTTAATTTTTAAGATTTATATTTTGAATGTTTTTTTAATTATGTAATTCAGTTTTAACGATTTACAATAGAAAATTCTTCAATTTTTAAGATTTTCAATTGAAGATTCTTCAATATTAAATGTCAATTGTCGAAATTTGTTTGAAATAGTTCAATTTTAAATAATTAAAATTGAAATTTATTTAATTATTTGAGATTTATGTTTTAAAGGTATGTAATTTTGAATATTTAAAAAAATATGTAGTTCAATTTTGAAGATTTACAATGAAAAGTTCTTGAATTTTGAAGAAGAATTTTGAAGGCGCGAAAATTCAAAATTGTTAAACTTAAATATATTGACAACAATATCCTCAGATTTGACGAAGACGAAAAAGATTAAAAATTGTTTCACTGTAGAGTTTTAGAAAATTCGAGAATAATTTGTTTTCGCTGTGAATACAGTTTTCTACTAGGACGGATCGAGAACAAAAGATTTGAAAATTGAAAAGGCCTTCGAGCTCAACATTTTTTTTTTGGTCCTTCATAACTTGTCTAAAATTTTTATTGACTCATTTAATATCCTTAGATTCCTGAAGATGAAAAGGATTAAAATTTGTTTAATTGCAGAGTTTTAGAAAAATCGGGAATGATAATTTTTTTCGTTGTCAATACAGTTGTCTACTACGACGGATCGAGAACAAAAGATTTAAAAATTGAAAAGGACTTCGAGCTGAACAGTTTCTTTTTTGGTCCCTCATAACTGGTCTAAAATTTGAAATAAATCATTTAATATTCTTAGATTCGGCGAAGACTACATAGGATTACATTTTTTTAATTGTAGAGTTTTGGGAAAATCGAGAATTAGATAGATAATTTTTTCCAAAGATATTTTTTTTATATAATCAACATAATATGCCGAATTTTTAGAAATTTTGATGGCTTTTTAATTTGAGTTTATCTAGAAAAGTTTCATTTTTATGGACCTCACAGAACTAAAATAAATTTTAATAGCTCTGGAAAATATTCTAACATTTTTCAGAGCCTTTCAAAATTTTCCTACAATTAAAAAGTATCTATACAAAATTGAAAAGACGTTAGCTATTAAAATGGTAAGATCTTCATTGAACTCAGAGTCTGGCCATTTTAACTGCTGAAGTCTTTGAATTATTTTTATTTTGAATTATATTTTTTAAATTTGTAAGTATTCGGCATTATATGTAGATTAAGGAAAAAATTAACATTCACGATTTTTTTCAAAACCAGGACCAAGACCAGCGAAAATCAGATTTCGAATTTCCTCACTTTTCCAGAACTTCTACCCTGACTCAACTATTAAGGCTTCCAATCTGAAATAAAATTGTAGAATCATGAATGACTCAATTTGAAATTAATCAATTCACTTGTCAATCAACCAATTTACTTAATTCATGTCCGTATTAATTCCATGAATTCCCTGAATTCCCTAACTCCTGGACGATTAAATTTTATTTGTAATTTTCATTATAGGCACTGAAATTTCTAAATCTTATTTAATAATAAATCACATAAATAATAGCCTTCTTTCTTTTTAAGGTTACGTTGCTTATATCATTATAAGAAGATGAAAAAGTACATCAGAGATCAAGCTTTCATTGAGCATAACAAGAAAGTGCAACGCGGATTTGAGAATAAAGCACTATGTATGAGTGACGCATGATACCAGAAGCATTACTTGACCTACTTTGGCCTTGATACCCATTCACCTTCTGCAAGGAACATTATGAGCGTTGAGGCCGAAATTAAAATACCTAAACAATTATTATTGTAAAGAAAAATAATTTTGTAATTAAAACCAAAAGAAACTGAAAAGCCTCAATTTCTTTTAATATCGTCATTTTTTTCCATAAATATTTTGATGATTTAAGATTAGAGATTAAACACTGATCTAAAAGGTGTGAATGCATTTCAGAGAGACTCACCTTGAGAGATACTGGTAAGTATCGCGTGAGGAAATCCAAAAGTTCTGGTAGCTCTTCATTTTTAAGTAGACGAAAATTTCGGCCTCGTTCGACCGCTTCGGGGCACTCCATTCTGAAACTAATGCGAATGTTAAAAAATCTTTAATTATTTAATAAAGGGATCGCTCCTAAAAATTTGAAATTCGGAATACGATTTTTTAAGAACAATTTTAAAAGCGGCTAAAATTATTTTTTCATAGAATAAATTTGTGTAAAAAGAGAAACCAAAATAATAGAATTTTTCTTCAATTCAAGCTGAAGAAATTTTAGGTTCTACATATTTAACTTTTTTCAAAATGTGAGCATATGACTCAATCCAAAAAAACATGTTTTTCCATATTATCAAATAATTCTACATTCAACCAAATTTTTTTTCTAATTTTTTATTATTGTTCACCAGCAAAAGCTATAAATATAAAAAATTCGCCATGATTTTTGAAACTATAAGAAAAGTTTTTAAAATTTTCAAATCAAAAAAGTTAAAAGATATTAACCGATTTAAAACTTTTTTCGGGTGCCAACCCACAAATGTTTCCCCTCAGCTCAAACGATTCGATTAATTTTAGCATTTACACTCCGCCCTAGTCGAGAAAATACTTATGACATCAGTTAAAAATGATAATATTGCCCCTATAGTGTTTTAGAGATTTTTCTAAGAATTCTACGATATCAGTTAACTCGAAATTTATTTGCAAAAAATAATGATAATATGAATGTCTTATCAGTAGACTATGATTCGACATCTAATACCCAAGAGATTGATATCGCATGATAAATAATACATTCTGATTCCTCACTTCGTATTCTAAGAACTTCGATATCAACCATCATAAATTTCTATAAAAATGTTAATTTCTTGAACTTATTCAAATTAACTTCAACCTTTGGGACAGAAACTTAAGAGTTTCTGGACAATTTAAGTTTGAATATTAAAAACAGAACAAGTTTTAATTGTAAGCATACCAAATTAAACATTTTAAAATAGGAAGTTCTATGAAAAAAATTCTTAAAGGAATCAAAATTTAAATATATCAATTCTGAAATCCTTTCAAATTGAAACATTCAAATGTGAAATATTCAAAGTAGAACATTCCAAGTCTTGATGAGCATTTCCCTAATATATCTGTTAACATTATTGTTTAATTCGGAAGCTAAATGGATTTTATTACCCAGCCCTGTGCTTTCCGTTAACAATTAATTCAATTATTGATGTGTCATGGGAATACAAGGTAATTTCATATTGATATTATCGATTTACTACACGTGCCCATCCTTTTCGATAAATTGTTTGGGAGTTCACGAGAAGAAAGAAAAATAAAAGGGCTTGGGAGAAACAGACTGAGCGCACCCGCTATAGCAAGGCTGACCCTTATGCGCCATCAAGGAGGGTTGAATGCCACCACTGTTTACCACTATAAGACGAACGAGGACCAACCCCATGCTCCACTTTGCGCCTCTTTTTTAACATAACAAAAATTTGTCTCCTGACTTAGACGCAAAAAATAAATTATTTTGATTCCTTTTACAATAAGTTGACCCCTTTTTGCCACATTACCTAACTTTTAAAAATAGACTTCATCTTCCACTCTATCCTATTTTTCAATCACAAACTAAACTCTAATTCAAATCCAAATGAGTTTGCTTCATTCGGAACTGATCATTTTATATATACACTACCATTGCCTTTGTTCTTTAGGATATTACTGAACAACCTTGAATTTTATAGAGATCATCTGCATAGGAAGCACCAATGACTCTAAAATACCAATGATGTTAAAATTAGTTAGCAGGTTGGGTAAGTAGCAAAACGTTGAATCTCATTAAAAGCAGCAAATTAAAATATTTATTTAAAATACTCAAGATAAAGAAAAGCTTTACAGAGTGGATTCGTAGATTTAAGTAGATTACACCGTTTTTCGTCAGCCTGCTAGAATATCTTCCTTTTAGTCAGAAAGAATGACTTTAGCATTTATTACAAAAAAAATAGTACAAGTAACAAAAAATGATTCTTTGTAACACACTTTTATATTTCAAAAGAAAAACAGAAATGTTAAAATTTCACTACCCCCTCTTTTTGAGAAACCTGAATTATGCACTATAGGGGTTAATAAAATCCTTAAGGCATAATTTCTAGAATCTCTTCACTACTACTCGAATCTGGGTCACTTGGTATCGTAATCTGCAAATGGTAGACTTGTCTAAGGTTTCTAATATCACAACGGGTGTGTAAACAAAAGATCACTTACGTTAGTTGCTATTCTTTCAATATAATATCTTTTCATATTTTTACCGATATTAAAGATATAAACGAATAAATAAATAATTATGTTCTAATAACTGAAAAGAATGCTATTTTTGCAAAATAATTCTTTAAAGGTATATAAAATAAATCTTTTAAAATCCCAGTGTAATCAACTTCACAAAGATATTCATTATTAATTGAAGACACGTGAATGACAACTGGATAAAGGACAAAAATTAAATTTGACAGAATAGCCAAAAAATGTTTCTGCGATAGGTTTTCCGATATAAAATTTCGATAAAATCATAGAAGCACTTGTTTCCCATGAACTCTAGATTAAATATGCGAAAACATTTTTTTCTGCGTGGGAGGGAAAAAAACAAAATGGTCCTTATCCAGTTTTCCATCTCATAAATGTTTTATGTGGCCATTATTTACAATGTTTCAGGGAGGTGAATACATGTGTAAAAAATGCAGTGTTTTAGAGCACAAAAACCAAATGGTCCTTATCCAGTCGTCATTCTCATATTTAAAAAATTAATTTTTTCGAGTGAAATCATTTTTACATATTATTAATATGTATCGCTAAACAATGTCCTGAATTACTTGAAATCGTTAAAAAAACGTCTGAAAAACTAGTCGTTATCTAGTTGTTATTCTTATGCCTTCTATATTCACAATCTCTCCTTTTTCCGTACTCAAGGTCAGAACGCCATTTTCGCGCATTTCCTGATTTTTCGATAAAAATGAAAAAGTGGGCAAATTAATTCTCGAAATAAGTATTCAAAACTATAAACTTAAATTAGAGGCCATAAAAATTGAATTATTTCAAATTTGAAATCCAGCTCGTTTAAAATTGCACAATTTTGTGTCATATGTAGTACACCATTTGAAGTAATTAAATCGATTTTTCTGCTATAAATCTGAATAAATTACATTCAAAAAATAAATTTACTCTCATTTCCTGGGGTTTCCCGGTCTCTAAAATTTCTGACTATTTCTTAGATTCCAGGTTCAGTCAACTCTCTGATATTGCTATTTGTATACCTTTTTTTTTGAAGTAAATTTTCTCCACTATGAGGAACACCAGGTAACCTGTAGGACGTTCCTGACACTCCAGTTAACTACAGAGCCGACAAATTACACGTGCACACGAATGGGGTGCAATCACAGAGCCTTAAATTTCAGTTTCCACAACATACTCTAACAAGGACAAAATGGAAACTTTCTGTTCCACAATATAAGCTTCATGAATATTCCTCAATTTGATACAAGCTTGGTGAAAAAAATGGAACCGGGAAACAGCTGCTACATATAGACAAGCTGGCGTGCACTTTCGCACTGACATGAGTTCCGGTCAGATCCACAGGGTTGAGACGCTAATTTCGCTGCATCTACGTTAAACGCCCCCGAGAGCTTTCACTCCAGCGATCTCGAAATTGGCCTCAATTCAAAATTAATCCACTTGCTTCTTCAAGCTTTTAAATTTCAACCACGTTCGTTATTAATATTTATTACAGAATCAAATTTAAATATATTTTCAGGTTGAGGGTGGAAAAAAGTAAAGCTTTTTTTCATTAGCAAACTTTACACTGAAAAATGACTATATTATTAATAATCGAATCAAAAATCATTACAAAACTCCTATAAATTAATGATAATGTAATAATATTACAAATTAAATTAGATAAAAGATACGAAAGTGTTCAACCTCCTATTACAATAATGTGTTCCATCATTTTTTCTTAATTAATGCGTTTCAAGAAAAGTGAACTCATTAATCACCGTAATCTCAAAACTAACGAATGCCAAAGGCTGGTTTCAAGAATATTTATCCCTTGATAAATTTTGAAAAGAAAATTCATGAATTTGCGAGTCAAAAATTTACAGTTGATAAAAAACAAACTTTTTCAAACAACCCTTTTCTATAAATTAATTTTGTGATGTCAGTGAATTCTAAACCTAACTTTCGTTCAAAAGCACTAATTAAAGATGCGGTCTTTGAACATTTTATCTTTAATCTAAACCATTTTGTGACTATTTTGCTCTTTGCCTATCTAATGATTTTTCAGGGGAGGAATGTTTCGATAAAAGGGGAGGAAATTTTCGAAGCTCGCGGGATTTATGGTACAGACCGGCACACTAATTGGGAAGAGTGCGATTAATTTTGAAGACTTTGAACTATTGATTTACCTGGACAGACCCGAAGACGATCTACGAAGCCTCTCGTCTTGAATTCGTGTCGATTTGTGAGTGGAGGCGAAGGGTGGTTTTTAGAGAAGCGAAAAACTACGGGTGTACGTTTGTGAGACCCTATGTAGCGTAATCGGGAGCCGGCTGTCAACAAGGGCTCTTTTCAACGAAGGCACCCGCCCTCGCCGCCCCCAGAACCCGCACTGCTGCCCCCGAGAGCCTCCTTCGTCTGCCCTCCGAATTTACCAAAGGGGCTCCAGAGCGCAGAATCGCCACGGACCAGTGCCGCGTAGTAAACTCCATCGCCCTTATTGTTAGGAAAACCAGGCCTTATCCTAGAATTTCCAGTAGATTCTTGAATCTAGGGAAAAGAAAAAAATTTCTTGAATAATCGATTCATGATTAAATATCAGATATCTGAAAAACAGATTCATAGAATCAAAGATAAACAAGGTTTGTATACTGTTGCGATTCTATATTACAATTTTGTAACTCAAAGATTAAAATACGCATGTATCAAATCTAGGGTAATTTCATCGAAGTTTTCCATGGAGAAATTAGACTTTGGAGGGGAGTTGGTATTACTTTCTCATATTTTCCTGTGGAATTCCTCATATTCTTTGCGTTCTTTTCCCTCCTTTATAAGTCTCTAGTTATTTTTTGGTCTACTAGATAAAAAATTAATTGACATACAAATAGTATATAATATACAATTATACATGCTAGTGGAGATACTTTGCTTTACAATTTTTACAAATTCAAGGTTTTTATACAAATAATTGAAAATAAGATTGTCTCATAGTTTGTATTTTTGCTTTTTTTACTTGAATAAAATTGTTCATAAGCTCGTAAAATGCAGATAAATTTTAAAATATAGGTGTCAATGCATATTCGAAAAATGAAAATCAATACTATGGAGATAAAAGGTGGCTCAAATTACGTGAGCACTAAAAAAGTTTTGTTCATAATGCGAAGAATGCCCACGCGTCAGAGTACAAGGTCAGAAAAAAATAAGAATAAAAGAAAATGCCACAAGGCGATTCTGAAGATTAATTATATAGCTATTTGTGTATGCGCCCCTGAAAAAAACGAAACTGCATGAAATCGCAGGCGTGTTTACTGCATTTCCCATTATATATTATATGTATACCTAGGATGAATGTCGCTCAATATCATTTCAGACTTTTGAAAAGAATTTCCATCTTTAGAAATAAAATTCAAGGCGCGAAGAACTTTTCACGTATATTTCTTCTTGTATACTTGCTTAAGTAATTACAAAGTAATTTATTAGTATCTTCGAAAATCGATCATTTTAAATTGCTGGTTTTTTCCCAGTTTCTCCCGGCTAAATTAAAAAATATATAAGTTAGAATAATTATATTTTGATCATTTTCTGAATGTGCAAAAGTTCAAATATGTTTCTAAAGTTCCTATGTATTTAAAATCTTGTGAATTAAAAAGATTAAGATTGAAGAATATTTCTAAAGCAATCACAATTTTTAATGAAGTCTTCAATAATAAAATACTAAAAACTGAAATTCTAAAAAATGGAATAATTTGAATCTTGCTTTTAAAATTAAATTTTTATATTCATTTTACTATGTAATAATTTTGTTAGCACGCCAAAAGGTCAAATTTTCCCGCTTTTGTCACGACGCCAGCGTCGAGGCGCTTTGCACATCCTGCACCTGCAAAATCGATACAACCGAAAAATGCCCCTTCAGTGTTGGATGTAATGTTAAAAAGTTGAAAACTACTTGTAATTATAAAATCGTTTTGTCGCGCGGCGTACATACTTTTCCGCGAAAAAATGTCAAGAAAAAAATGATTTTTTGTTTGTACAAACCCGTTCCAATGCATATTTTAACAATGCGCAAAATATTCAATTAGCGTTTACTTGGTTAATTAAATAAATATAACTAATTGAATACCGAAACCGAATTTTCCGGAAAACAAACCTCTATATACCGCTAGTATACGGAAAATTCCGTATACTATTATACTTAATCTGTTAGTTTTACGGAAAATTCCGTAATAATAGTCAGTGCTTAAATATAAATTACTTTAAAACCTCTAAAAAGCTCTAACATTCCCTCTAGGCTATTTTTACATTGTTTTCAAATAATTTTCCGAAACTTTACCATAACCTCTTTAGTGAGTTTAATTGTAATCTTCGAATAGTGAGAACCAACCGATTTATTTATGTAACAAGATTTTATTTTTAAAAACAACCTTTGTCTGTGCAAAAATAGACAAATATTTTTTTTATAATAATTGCGGAATTAACGACTTATCAACAAACTTTTGTTATAATTATAGACATGCGGAGAACGTGGTTCACAACAGGTAAGAACGAATTAATCAAATATATTGCATTGAACTTACCGCCTGGGAAATTTGTTTTGAGAAAAAGTATTTCGTATTTAATCCCTCCATTTGAAAATATGTACCGGTTGTGTTGTTTTTTTTAGCACAAAGCACTACGTAAACACAAACGAAAAATGTGAAATCACACCTCTGTGAAAAGAGTTCATGAGTTTCCCAAATGTGACAGCACCTGTCAAGGCGACGGTTTCGCCCTCTGTTGTACATAAGTTGAAACATGTCGTCAGCTGACTGACATCAACTGACATTTAACCATTGATTTTTATTATTGTCGCATTCACTACGTAAACAAACTGAAACAAACGATCTTCAGCACTTCGTGGATTTGAATTTCTCAAAAGTGCTTTTAAACAAAATTCGGCAATCATAATTGATTCTTGAATTAGAATTATTTTTGTTTATAGTGTTATTATAAAACTATTCTGAAAGTGTTATCTGGTGTTATCGAACAAAAGTGGAGCACGCAAAATAATCAATGTTTATTTTTATCGCTTTGCGGTGATGAGGCGTGTCAACCTATGTGGCACGTGGTAAGTGGAAAAACTGGTAACAAATTTAGAAAAATTGTAATTATTTAAACATTGTGAGTTTGTTAACTGCCACACTCAAAATTATAAACTAAAACTTGTTTATAGTCACAATTTTTGTCACTAAAATTAAGACCTGTTGACTAATCTGTTTTCTCATTGGAAATAAATAGAACCTTTCCAGTAGAATTTAAGAATACGTGCTTAAATCGTGTACAGAAGGTTTTGCGTGCAGAATCCTCAGTTCTCAGTAATACAAATAAATAAATTTATTTATCGGTGCGGGAATAAATCCAATTTTCCTATATTGAGCTCTACGGCTCTGGAAATTAATTTTTTTGTTCTAAAGTGTTTTTTCAGATTTACCTAGTTCTTATTCCCCCTTCTGCAAGATTTACAATAGGGTTGTTACAGAAGTCGGATGTCAAAATTCCATGACATTTCCAGGTTTTTCAGGTCCACTTTTAAAAAGTTTCCAGGGCCATTTTTTCAAAAATTCTATTTAAATTTTGAACTTAAATCATTTTCAAAGCATTGTAATGTTTGCCTTAATTTTTATAAAAATTCCATGACATTTTTTTCTCCGTAATAACGCGAAAGGTAATAAAATTATGTGTCTGATAAACTCAAGTTAAACGCAAAATGTCAATTTGATAAAAATATATTGCAAGAAAACGTCAAATTGAGATGTTTTCGAAATATTGGAATAACTCTGGAAATAATTAAGATTTTTGTAAGTTCTTGTACTCATTTTAAGGTAAATATCCACAGTATTTGACTTAATTGTTAAGATATTTTTAGAATTTTGTCCCTAAATTCTGCCCCAGGGATAAACTTGGTGCATAAGTCACAAAATTTAAAAAATGTGTAAATACTTGTAATTTTTTTTAAAATAATTATTTATTATATTTAAATAAATTTTAGTAATATTTATAAAAAATTATTATTTTGAATTTTTTTAATTGTGTGGTGCGTGCAATTATTATTTAAAAATTTGCGAACTTTTTGCAGCAAGTTCGAACCTAGGGTAGAATGTACAGAAAAAAGTATCTCAATAATTTAGAAAAATACTGTAGAGACTTACTTGAAAAATTAACTAAAGAACTATGAAAAATATTGATTATTTCCAGAGTTATTCCAATATTTCGAAAACATTGAAATTTGACATCTTTTTGCAATATCTTTTTATTAAATTGACACTTTTCCTTCAACTTGGGTGTATTAGACGCAGCATTTTATTACCTTTCGTGCTATTATAAGGAAACGAATTTTATGTTCATACGAAAAATGAGGGACTTCAGCACCAGTTCAAAAAATGGGCGTGTAGATAATTTCCGCCGTTATTATACATAAAATTATTTATCAATATAAATTTTCTTTTCTACTATTATTTCATAATAAACAAAGATTTTTACTATAGTAAAAAAAATTATTAATATGTAATTGTAAAAAAAGCAGCAGGTAGAACTTAGCGCGCGTTCAAATCATTATAGCGAAAGTTAATCAATTCCTATCATCCTGAATTTGTAAAATAAACAGAAAAGTACTAAGATAATAGGGTCGTTGCAAAAAAAATTGTTTCGCAATTTGAATCTAAAATGTAAAAATAGATAGCCCATTTGACTGTAAGAAAACGAATTTTTGTGCAGAAATATATGCAAACACAGTCACTACTTGGTAGAAGCGCCGCGCCAAGAAATCTGTCAACTGTTTCGACTTTTTTATTTTGAGATTCAGAAGTTAGCCAATAAGGCCATTTTGATCAACATTTACTTTTATTTTCTGACTGGTAGAAGTATTTTAACCACATTTTATTTCACCAGTGTAAGGAATAGTTAATTTATTATTGAAAAATGCAATTGTTGTAAATCATGCAACGAACCTATTATTAAAACTTCAAAACGAAATGGCAATACAAAATTCCAGGACTTTTCCAGGTTTTCCCGGTTCTGTAGCAACCCTGTAGGATCAGCAGGGAATGTTTAAGAAAATGTTAAATTACGTATGGGAGAAAAATTCGAATTTTGCTATATTGAACTATAAATCGCTCTTGAAATTAATTTCTTCTTCTTCAAGAAGTGCTTCCTTACTATTCCCATTTCTGGAAGATTTTCAACTTTCTAGGAACAACAAGCCCCACTTCTCAAAGTATAATTTATTTATTTTTGTTTGTAGATTTCTTCTACAAACTAAGCATGTCTAGAAGAAAGGTAGGCCGAGAAAAACAATTTAACAACGTGGATTATACTCAACTCACCGAAACCGATAATGGTTTCGTAGATTCTCAAGTGAGTAAACCAATATTTATTTTGTCGAAAATCGTCAACTCTTAAGAAGAATAAAAATTATAATCTAAATTACTTGAATTCTATTTAAAGTGTTTATTGATGCCACTTTTGAATATAAATATATTTTTGTAGTTTGTGCAGCCTCCGGTGAAAATACCATGGAAGGCGATTATTTTAGCAGCCCTCCTTTTTATCGGAGGAACTATTATGCTTGTCATAGGCAGCTTAATTGTCAGTGGTCACATAGACACTAAGGTAAGTGAAGTTCAAAAAAATAATCGATGGAAAATTAACTATAACTTAGTCCTGAAAAATAATAATAAGAAATTATTTTTCTCATTTTAGTATTCGGATCGAATGTGGCCGATAATAATTTTAGGAGCCTTAATGTTTATACCAGGAGCTTATCACGTAAGAGTAGCGATATTGGCGTATCGAAAAGTTCCTGGCTACTCTTTTGATGATATTCCCGAATTCGAATAATTAAGTCAATTTTATTTTACGTGCAACTATTACCAAAATGTGCTATTTGAGTCGCAAAGCTTTGCGAAACTCTGATTGTTCTGAATTA
This sequence comes from Andricus curvator, assembly GCA_932195095.1. Lineage (NCBI taxonomy): Eukaryota > Metazoa > Arthropoda > Insecta > Hymenoptera > Cynipidae > Andricus > Andricus curvator. Next base: position 1,219,426 of record CAKNYM010053388.1, read on the forward strand.
ACGTTCAATTTTTCTAAATCATACGTGTACAACTTACAATTAAAAGTGCGTATTTTAAAATCAAAGTAAAACTACTTTTTTTGATAGTATCACGATGTGGACTAATCTTTTTTTGTGAAAAAACTACAACTATCAGATTGTTAAGAACTACACCTCATTTTTTATAAATCAGAAATGTAGACAACTACGTTTAAATTTAAGTGTGTTGTATTATAATTTACTTATTACATTTTGCTATTGCTGTACAATGATGTAACATATATTTGCTATTAAATAATTAATATTCCGTAAATGTCTATCGTTTTTTCAGTAATTCATTCAATTAAAGTCTAACTACAACATGCATTTTTCAATAAATATGGAACCTAAATATGGGACTAAAAAAATAGTGGGACCCTGCGGTGATTGTTAAACCTGTTTTTTAAAATTATATATAATTTAAAAAAAAAGTTTAAACAACCACCGCGGGGTCCCACTGGGAGAAACTGCCATCTATGAAAATGACACTGGCTCCCAGTAGAACCGCGGTAAATCACACCTATGGCCACCTGCCATGGCCGTGAGATGGGTGGCCACAAAGCTCGACGAAATCACAACGACAGGCCGGCGAAACCCTCGTGTGTCTTGAGGATACGGAACGACCCAAGGATGACAGCTTTCTGCATACATCTCGCAAGTGCCTTGGCATGTTTTTGGCACGCGGGTGCGGCTTCATAAGGTTACGAACCAGTGATAGTTTCCACCTCCGAGAGCACCGATCACAAGGACAATCACTTTAACCGAATATTTTGGGTACAGTCCTCGATACAGTCGCTGCAGCTCCCTTTTAAGGTCTTGATACCACTCCACCTTTTCCTTCTCCTTGGCAGTGGTGTTGTAGTCGGCCGGAGCCGGGAATTCGATCACCAATATAGTTCATTTCTTGAAGTCCTGGAGAACAATGTCAGGCCTCGAGTGTGCAATGGAGACTGCTGTTCGAAAATCGTAATTCCAAAAAATTTGGCACTTCTCGCTTTGGAAAATTGACTGCTATCTCCCTCGGGGCGTTCGGCAGTGCATTTTTGAGTTTCTGAGGTCGAATTATATCGAAATATGTCTTTAAAATGTTTTGCCATTTTTTTTAAATTTAGCCTTCTATAAGCCTGGCCGGGTTAAGGGGGTGGCTGTAAGGGCTGTAGCCCCGCTTTTAAAGGGGCCCCCAAATTCTTCCTCATACAAATTTATTATTTTAGTTCTCTATGGAGATAACTTGCTAATACTTCTAATTTTTTTATCCTACTTATGCTGAACCTGAAAGTATGTATATAATTATTTTACGAATTATTTTTCTCTTTTGCTGCGTGCTTCTTGTGACTATAATGTTTCGATACTGATATATCACAGTTTACATCAACACTTTAGCCTAAATATTGAGATCATATTTCTGCGAGTGCCGAGGGGAGATCTTGCCCTGTCTTCAGGGTTTCAATATATTCGCCATCAAAGGATCAAACCCACAAACTTGAGTACGATTCCGAAACTTGAAATACGCGCATCAGAGGAGAATTATATTACGGTTTTAAACTTTAATTTTCGCCAAAAATTAAAGATTTAAATTTAAACAAGTTCCGGTAGAGTTTTCGACGAGACAGAGTGTGCGAGTGTGATTTTTGAATACTTTTTAACTTGAAATATGTCGAGAAAGTGTGAAAGTGGTGCATCGAAAAGAAAACAAATAAAAGAGAAGAATTCGAAAGCAAACTTCGAAAACTGACAACTTTTCTCAATAATAAATCTAAATCAGTTATAACTAATAAGAATAAAGATTTGTTGTCTTCTTCGCACTCTTTTGGAGGAAATTAAAATTCTGGAGAAGTAGAAAATAAAAATTTAATAACAAAAGCTATCGAGGATACACAGCGGAGATCACCAGTTATGAAAAATGAGTTTTTGGTATTGTTGGATTCATAAGAGAAAGCTGCGTCTGTGTTAATACAAATTATTAATATTTATTGCAAAAAACGATTGTTTATAAATGAGAAAAGTCGCGAAGGGAAGAAAAAAATTATTACTACGCTAAAATGCGAAGACAAATATTTACTAAAATTTAAATTAAATTGTTTTTATATATAAAAAAATGAGAATTCAATAGCGGTGTGAAGTTGGCCCCCTGAATAAACAATTTGAAAATTTGATGTCTTCAAACGTTTGGTGGTCGTTATAGAGGGTTTTGGTAGTCATACCTTATCATTTGGTTGTTGTTCCTTCCCCATTTTTTCAACAAAACAAAATTCGGGGGGCTAACTTCACACTGCCCCAAAAGGTCAAAATTTCTACATTTTTCTTTGTGGGGCTGTTTGGTCCTCGTTTGGTAGCGTTTGGTAGTCATCTCTCAACGTGAGAGAGTTGATAGTTTTTTAAATGAACAAGAAACAAATCCTCAAGGTCAAACTCAAAATAATAACAATATCAAAAAAATGAAAATGCAGTCTGAAGCTGAATCGTTTGGTAGGCTCATTTCTACGTTTGGTAGTTCAATGGCACAACAACTTTTCGATTTACATCTGTTTTTTGAATAGGGGTGGGGGAAACCATAACAAATTGAATAATCATCCATTTTCCTTTTGGTTGGTTGCACTTAGACGTTTGGTAGGCATGCCTCAACATTATAGCCTGGATAATTGTTTTTAATAATAAAAAAACAAAGTTCCACAGTGAAACCAAAAAAATGTTTAATTCAAAAAATGAAACTGTATTTAGAAGAAGAATCGTTTGGTAGTCCCATTTCTATGTTTGGTAGTTCAGTGGTACAAAAATTTTTTGATTTACAGCAGTTTTTCTAAAAGGGGTGGGGCATGCCCAGCTAACACAGTTACTAGTCCGAATAGTCACATAATTGTAACAAGATCAAAAAAACCAGTCACTGGTGACTTCCATGCTGGTCACCCAGTGACAATATATTTCCCACTCAAAGTAGTAACAAATTACAAGCGAAGCAGGTAACATTATCCCGCCATTGTAATCACATGCTTGTAACAAAGTGATGTTTGGAAACGCAACGTGCAATGATAGCTTAACCTCAAAATATACATCGTTTCGGAATTATAATTATGAATATTTTTGCAAAAATGTTGGAAAGGAACATAATTAAACGATAAATAAGTTCCAGAAAAGGGAGATAATATGTGAACAAAGCTTTTATAAAAAAAACAGATATTTATCAGCTGAACCCTTACGAAAAAGAAATTACATTATAGAGGTTAGACCCAAAATGTATATGTATAAATGAAGATCGCTGCCGGCTGTTACCGCCATGTTACTAGTCTGACAGGGAACGGTTGCAAACAAGCCTCCCTAGTAAACTACGGCGATTATGCCGTTACCTGCTAGGAGACTGAGATACAAGTAACAATTCCTCTGATAACATGTGATCATTCAGGAACCTTTCAGGATGGTAACAGGTTAGCTGGGTGACTCGAAAGTGGAAAATCATCTATTTTTCTTTTTGGGATCGTTTAGTGGTGCATTTTGGTATTAAGTAGTCGTGAGTCGACGTTAGAGAGTAGACGATTGTTTGAATATTTAAAAAACAAAGTTTTGCGATATGAAGAAAACCTTTGGGAATTTAAAAAAAATGAAATTTGAAAAACCTGAAACTAATGGAAAAGTATTTGATAATACATGCTTAGCAGGTGAAGATTTATACATATAAATATTTATACATATATAATAAACATTTACGAAAGATGACATATGGCTTCCAAAGACACTAAGTTAAGCAAATTATACCTTTAGGAATACTTTCGGCCCTAATATAGTTAGGATAAGGTTTTTATTCTTCATTCATGAATCGTTTTATTTGCTTTTATAATTGAGGAAATTTCAATAAAGTGAGTGCATTAACAATAACAGGTAAAGTAGGTTTATGTCAAATTGTATGGGATTTGGTGGATAAAAATGTCCATTGGTAGTTAAAGTTGAAGTTATGTTTCACTTTGTCAAACACATTATGGGAAAGACATAAAGATGGATTGCATTTTGCTATTTTGCTAGTTATTTCTAACAGAATTAGGCAGGGTGGCTGAAAACTTTATTTTCAAAATTCCCTGATTGCATTTCAATCTTCTAATATTTTTAAAACAGGATCTTTTATGAACGGAATAAAACAATATTTCATATACAACTTTAAAACTTTCAAATTTATTTTTTAATTTTAAACCCAAAAAAATTATGTTTCTACCATAAAAGATGACTTTTTAACAAAATGCTTGAATTTTCAACAAAATAATTAATTTTTAACAAAATAATTAAATTTTGAACCTAAAAAGATGAATTCTCAACAAAAAAGTGTAATATTATATATTTCATCCAAAAAAGGTGAAATTTAATTTAAAAAATTTAATTTTTAAACCAAAAAGACGAATTTTCAACAAATAAAGATTTTTCAGCCATGAAAGAAAAAAAGTTCATCTAAATTATTGAACCTTCAAGTCGAAAGACGAATTTTCTGTACAAAAATTTAATTTTTAGTCAGAAAATAAGAATTTTCAGCAAGAAAATTAATTTTCAACAAAATAGTTGAATTTTCAACCAAAGAGATAAACCTTCATTCAAAAAAGTAAATTTTCAACAAAGTAGTTAAACTTTTACCCACGTAGTTAAATTTTCACTTTAAAAAAGATGAATTTTTAACTAAATAGTTAAATTGTCAACAAAAATTTGAATTTTCATCCAAAATAGATTTTAGTTGACTACTCAATACCAAAATATGAATTTTAAACAAAAAAGAAATATCCTACGAAATAGTGGAATTTTCAACCAAAAGGTATGACTTTTCAATAATATCGTTGAATTTTCAACCGAACAGTTGCATTTGTGTCCAAGAAAGATGCAATTTCTACTGAAATAGACGAATTTTTAAATTAAAAAGACAAGTTTTCAAAAAAATAGTTGAATTTTCATCAAAAAAGGATTTCAGTTGACTTTTCAATACCAAAATATGAATTGTAAACAAAAAGGAATTTTTTTGCGAAAATAGTTGAACTTCCAACCCAAAAAGACAAATTTTCAACAAAACAGTTGAATTTTCAACCAAAAAGGATGAATTTTAACAAAAAATTTGAATTTTCAAACAAATAATAAAATGTGTAACTGAAAAGATAATTTTAAGGAGGATAATATCAGGGTTACCGCAACATTTCATTTTAGAAACTCCCTAATTTTTCCATAGCGTAAAACTTTGGGTTTTAATTATTTAAACAATTATCTACTCTCTAACGTCAACACTTAACTGCCAAACATCACCCTGCTACCATTAAACGATGTGAAAAAGAAAATTTGTCGATTTTTCAGTTTTGAGTCTGCCCCCACCACTTTTAGAAAAAGTGCTGTAGATCGAAAAGTTTTTGGACCACCGAACTACAAAATGTAGAAATGGGAATGCCAAACGATTCTGCTTCAGACTGCACTTTCCGTTTTTGGATATTGTTATTATTTTGATTTTGGCCTTGAGGATCCGTTTTTCGGTTTATTTAAAAAACTATCAACTCTATCGTTGAGAGTTGACTACCAAACGCTACCAAACGAAGACCAAACAGCCCCACAAAGAAAAATTAAGAAATTTTGACCTCTTGGGGCAGTGTGAAGTTAGCCCCCCGAATACAGCGTAAAACTTTGTTTTTGAATTATTTAAACAATTACTTACTCTCTAACGTCGACACATGACTACCAAACATTACGATGCAACCATTAATTGATGTGAAAAAGAAAATTTGACAATTTTTAATTTTTGAGTCATCCCCCACCACTTTTCGAAATACTGCTGTAAATCTAAAAGTTTTTGGGCCAACGAAATACCAAACATAGAAATGGGAATACTAAACGATTCTCCTTCTAAATATACTTTCATTTTTTAAATTAAAATTTTTTTTTAGGTTCTCTGTTGAACTTTGTTTTTTTTTATTATTTAAACAATTATCCAGGCTATAATGTTGAGACACGATTACCAAACGTCTAAGTGCAACCAACAAACGATTTAAAAAAGAAAAATTGATGATACTTCAATTTTTTATATTTTCCCCCACCCCTATTCAAAAAACATCTGTAAATCAAAAAGTTTTTGGGCCATTGAACTACCAAACGTAGAAATGGGTCTACCAAACGATTCTGCTTCATACTGCATTTTCATTTTTGGATATTGTTATTATTTTGAGTTTGACCTTGAGGATTTGTTTCTTGTTCATTTAAAAAACTATCAACTCTTTCACGTTGAGAGAGACTACCAAACGCTACCAAACGAGGACCAAACAGCCCCACAAAGAAAAATGTAGAAATGTTGACCTTTTGGGCAGTGTAAAGTCAGCCCCCCCGAATTTTGTTTCGTTGAAAAAATGGGGAAGCAAAAACAACCAAACAATAAGATTTTTTTATAATAAATCAATTTTTGGGAAAATGTTGGTTATCTAGTTCTGTACTGCCGCACCCTTCACTTGTCGCCTAATTTCCTCTAAAAAAATATACACATTTTGTCGATGAGAGATTTTGCGACTTGTGTGTATGTAAAACCAGAAGTATTGTTCGAAATAGCAAGATCTATTCTTAATCTTAAACTATTTCGTTTGAGTAATGAACTTTTTGAAAAACTATATAGTTTTTTTAAAAGAAAAAAATGCAATGCAAATTTTATGATTAGAATTAATAACAGTGTAAAATTAAAACAGATTACAGATTATTAGTGTAAAGTTCTTTATTAAATAAAATAAATAGAAATATACCCGGTAAGAAGGCTTGAATAGAATAAGATTAAAAATTTCTGATTCTAACGTAAAAGCAGAGATAATTCTATTATTTTTAATACCTGATTTTCCCTTGAGGCTTCAATGTACAAAAATAGAATAGGTTATCTCAAAAATGTAATTTTTGGCTATTCATATAGCGTTAATGACCCTATTAACACCGAATGTTGCCTCAATATTGCATCGGTGTTGCCTGAAACATCTGAAACATTGCACGAAACATCGATGCAACATTGCATGCAAAAAACATGCAAGAAATCGATGGCCGCTTTTTGAAACATTCGGCCGATAGATTTGAAGCTCGTAGTACGCAAACCGATGGGTAGGTGTCGCTGCTCGACAATATCTCTCTCGTATTCCGTGAAGCAGGATAGATTTGAAGTGTATTTAATTCACTCTAATTCCTTCAAGAAATGTGTGCATAAAATTGTTTGAATTATCCATTTTGGAATATAAGTTAGGAAGGGTCTATTTAAATGAATTCAAGTTTGCACTTCGGAGAGATCAAGTGATTTGAATTCAAGAAATTTACATTGGATTTATATGTAATGTATTATCCTCAATTTTAATATAATGAACTGAATTGAGTGTAATACATGTTGTGATACCTAAATTCCAAATATAATTTATGTGTTTTAAAAAAATTAGTTATCTTAAATAAATTGAAAATTTGAATTCAATGTAGATGAAATAAATTTTAATAGGACTTTAATAATTGTACATGCTGTATTTTCATTGCTAATACTGTTTCTGATATAAGAGAACGGAAGGAAAATCAGGTATTCACAGGAATTGAATTTTTCAATCCTATTCTATTCAAGCCTTCTTACCGGGTAGTAAACATAACGCATTACAATTGTAACGTTAACGCGTTACTTTCGACTGGTAACGTGTCAAACACTATATATAGTGTTGATTGATTCATATATGAATCGTGGAAAAGAAATCTTATCATACAAATTATAGTTAGATCCCTCTGTCTCTGTAAGAAATGTTTTTCTCAATTTATTTACACCTCGGCTTTTACTCATTTAAAAAAATACAAGTGAAAAGTTTACTCTCGTCAAAGCAGTGGAAAGAGGGCGCATCGAAATATACGAAATTCCTAACCTTAAAAATTCAAATCTAAACATCAATATAAAGTCGCTCCCAATACACTCAACTCCAAAACTCACATATGAAGTAAACAAAAAATTAATTAAATCTATTCAATGACCAAAAATATTACAGAATTAACCACCTTTGAAATGTTTGAAATTCAAGTAGACGATATAGTAAGGCGCGCAAATCTTGACGGACGCTCCCGCGTCGAATCGTGGGAGAGGAATCGAAATATCGACGAAACTTGTGTGCCGTGGGGGAGAAAGAGAGAGAGAAAGAGGAGAACGAACGTGTCGTCAAAACTTCACCGATGCAGAGCGAGAAAAACGTTGCCAGTGGGAGTTCCTCGTCAGTGAAGTGAAAATATTCAGCAGGAAAGGGTAATATTTCGCCGCATGCCGGTCTTGCCGTCGGTTTCGTCGGCTGTCACTTCAACTTCCCCAGTTAATTCCCCAGAGCTGCTTAACAATGGCGATGGGCAAAAGTTTTCGCGTATACGAGAAAATAAAGCAGAAACAAGCAAGCCCACATTCCCTTCTACTGGAACATCGAAATCACAAGGAAACTGTCCTCTTCGAGTCCCAGGCCGTCGCCGTTCTCTGTGAGTATTTGGTTGTTTCAAGTTCAAGGATGTCCAATCCAATCTTACCATTCCGTTCCTACTGGTTCCCACGCCGCATGCTGAGACTTTCCCAGGCTCTCAATTTATACCTGATGCACGAGATGCTAATATTCCTACCTGGTATCTATTTATTATATCTTATACTATCTACAAAAAACATTTTCGCTTCACAAAGGTTTTATTTTGGCTTCTGATAATCGCCACTTGTTCTACATTATTATTGACTTGTCACTTTGACATTTCGCATTATTATTCAAATTTATATTAATTTTGAGGCTGGTGCTAAACCTAACATACGCTAACGTGAATTATTAAGCTTACAAAACTAAACTTACGCGAAGTTTCAAATTTTCAAAAGTGTACAATTTTAAATGGAAATCCTTTATAGTTAAATATTTTCAAAATAGAACAGGTTGAAATTGGAATGTCATGTTAACAAAATTAAAATGTTTTTGGTTCTAATTAGAATAAATCAAAATTGTCTAATTTAAAAAAGAAAGCCATACATTTTTCAGAATTAAGTAATTTCCAATTTTTCCTTGAAATTGTTCAAAAGTGTACAGATTTAAATTCAAATCCTTCGTAGCTAAATAGTTTCAAAATATAACAGGTTAAAATTGGAATAATGTTATGTTAACAAAACTCAAATTTTTTTGTTTCTAATTCGAATATCTAATTTTAGTTTTCTAATTTCTAATTTTTTCTCATTTCGAATTCGAACAAAATTGCATAATTTAAATAAGAAAGCCTTTTAAGACTTGACTGACTATGAATTCAGAACTCTAAAAATCGCAGTTTAAGATTTAAACATTGGAGACTCTTCTTTACATACATTTTTCAGAATGAAGCCATTTCCAATTACAAGCCTTAATAATTGAAAACAGCTTCACACTGAACATTTTTAAAGAATAATTTTAAAGAAACTTTATAAATTAGAGACTTTCAAATTAACATAGTATTTTAAATTTAGGAATCAATCATTATTTTCAATTTTAATTACTCAAGCTTGTATATTTTTAGTTTTTATTTTGTAGTAGTAAAAATGCTTTTTGGGGGCCTCGAAATGTAGTCTCCAATTTAGTTCGCTTCTGCTTTGGAATTTTTATAATTTTGAACCTTTGTCATTTGGAAATTAGGATACCTTCAGTTGTAAACGAATTTTTCTCGAAAATGTTTAGTTATATTTTGCAAAAAAGTTAAGTTTTCGGGAAAAATAAATTAAAACGCTTTAAAAATTGAAACCATTCAAGTTAATATTGGAATAATGTCATGTTAAACAAATTCAAAATTTTTCGGTTCTAATTTAAATAATTTTAAAATGAAAGTTTCTCAATACTTTACAGACTATAAATTCAGAACACTCAAAATCGCACAATTTCCAATGAAAAGCCTTAATAATTAAAAACAATTTCAAATTGAAAACGTCTAAACAATAATTTGAATGAAACTTTATAGATTAGAGAATTTAAAATTAACACAGTATTTAAAACTTAGGAATTAATAATAATTTTCAATCAGAATCGCTTAAGCTTGTCTATTTTTAGTTTTTAATTTGTAGTAGTAAAAGTATTTTTTGGGAGCCTCGAAATAAATTGTCCAATTTGGGTGGATTCTGCTTTGCAATTATATCATTTTGAATGTTTTTTGTTTGGAAATTTAGATACTTTAAGTTGTAAGCGAATTTTTAACGGTAATGTATAGTTACATTTTGCTTTAAGTTTTCCGAAAAACCATATTAGAACGCTTTAGGATTTGAATTCATTAGAGTTAACTGTCAAAAATTGGATTTTTAAACCTATAAGGTTCAAATGTTTAAACCGATAAATTTTGATTTTAAAAATTAAAAAAAAAGCTGTAATACGCTTCAAATTTTTGGAAAAAAAATTGTTTTTTTTTCTTAAATATCTAAATTAATGCTATGAAATGTGGATAAAATCAATCTGTTCGTCAAATTTCTAATTAAGTTAAGTTGTTCGCCCAGGTATAGTTTTATGAAGTTGCTTCACTTTAGCGTAGGTTTAGCCACTCCGTAATTTTAATTGAATAGAATTTCAAATTAAATTTGCAACTTTATTATTTCTTGAAATTGGTAAAATAATCATTAATATTAAATGGTTTCTAGTTGACAGACAGTTTTGAAACCTAATTCAAAATATCTGGTTGCATTAAGCTAATCGTGAATATTTGTCCCCTTTTCACAGCCGCTTACGAGACTGAAACTCTAAAACCAAATTACACAAAACTCTTGGATGCTTATGGCTGTTTGGGTGTTCTACAATTAAACGCGGGGGACAATACATTGCTTTACCTCGTCCTCGTCACAGGATGTTTCTCCGTAGGAAAAATAGGAGAATCAGAAGTATTCAGAATCACTCAAACCAATTTTGTGCCCCTGTTTTACGTGCAATCAAACGAAGACAGGGTTTCTGAAGTTAGAAAAGTGTTGAATTCTGGTACGTTTTATTTCTCTTGGTCCTTGGGACAACAGGATGTGTTCGATATCGCCCTCAGTGCTCAAAGACGATACAAGTCATCGATTACAGACAACAGATTCTTCTGGTTAGTATTTATTTCAATTTTTAATCACGGAAATTTTACTGAAAATGCGGAAATTTGAAGCTAAACTAAAAAGAAGGTGGCCACAGTTCAGGCAAAAGTCAGGGATTTTGAAAAAAAACTGACCACACAGTCACTTTTTTAAGATAAAATTACTGTAGTCACTTTTTTTAAAGAAAACATCACTTTAGTCACTTTTCATTAAATAAATTAACCCACCGGTTAACCACTATTGAATGCAGGTCTATACCTATTTCTGAATTTACTTGAATTCTTTTTAATTTTTAATAGATATTTATCATTTAAAAGGATTTCAAAGTATTGTACAGATTTCTATGTTATTGTTTAAAATACCTTGAAATTTTCAAGATTTTTAAAAAGATTCCACTGAATTTTAAATAGATTTCAATAATTTGAAGTAATTTCAACGGATTTTTAAGATTTTATGATATTTTTAAAACTTCCAAGGAATTTTTCAGATCTTTATAAAGTTTCAAGGGATTTCTAAGGATTTTAAATATTTTAGGATATTTTAAAAGATTTTAAGGCTTCAAGAGGTTAAAAAATTGTCAAGGATTTTAATGATATTAGGGGATTGAAAAAAAAAGATCATGGGGTTTTAAAGAATTTCCTGCAATTTCGCAAGATATGGAACGATTTTATAGGACCTAAAAGGTTTTAAGATCTTTAAAAAGATTCCAAGCGATTTTACAAGCTTTCCGAAGATTTCAGTGATTTTAAGGAACTTTATAAGCTCTCATCGTATTTGAATAAATCATCAGATTTCATGTAATTTCACGGGATTTTATAATATTTTAGCCGATTTCAAAGAATTTAGCCACAAGAATTGAGGTGTTTCGTAGGATTTCAAAGGGTTTCAAATATTTTAAGATATTGCCAAAGATTTTAAAGAATTTTAATGATTATAGGATATTTAAAAATATTCCAAGGAATTTTCAATTGATTTCAAGAATTTGAAAGATTTCAGAGTATTTTATAAAAATTCGAAGGAATTTTCAAGAGCTCTAAAAAATTACAAGGGTTTTCAAAAGATTTTAAAAGCTTCTAAATATTGTAGGGTATTTTTAATAGATTTCAATAATTTGAAGTGATTCGAAAGGATTTGAATGATTTTAGGATAATTTTATAAATTTCAAGGAATTTTCAAGAACTTTAAAAAGTTCCAAAGAATTTGAAATATTTTACGTTATTTTTAAAACTTCCAAGGTATTTCAGTTGATTTCACTAATTTTAAATGATTTCAAAGAATTTTGAAGGTTTTAGAGTATTCTTAAAGTTTACAAGGAATTTTCAAGAGCTTTAAAGAGTTTAAGGGATTTTTAATATTTCACTGTATTTTTAGAGCTTTACAAAATATCAAGGGATGTCAAATAATTTAAAAGGTTTTGAAAGATTGTAGGGTTTTTTCAAAGATTCCAAGGAATTTTCAATTGATTTCAATAATTTAGTAATATTTTGAAGGATTTGAAATATTTTATGATATTTTAAATGATTTAAAAGCTTTCAAGATATTTCAAGATCTTTTAAAAGTTTGAAGGGATTTCAAACAATTTCAAAGGATTTTTAATACTTTAAGAAATTTGAAAAGATTCCAAGGAATTTTTAATTAATTTCAATCATTTGAAGTATTTCCAAAGGATCTTAAATATTTATGGGCTATTTAAAAAGATTCCGAGGCATTTTCAAGAGATTAAACAAAATTTCAAGCGATTTCCAAGGATTTTAATGTTTTTAAGGGATTTAGAAAACTTTTCATGCGGTTGTAATTAATTTTCTAGAATTTTTAAAGATATTGAACGATTTTACATACAGTACTCGCAAGGTGTTCTAATAAATTTCCCAGGGATTTAGGAAATATCGTCAGATTTCATAGAATTTCACGGGATTTTATAATATTTTAATGTATTTCAAAGAATTTATTCACAAGAAGTAAGGGATTTCGTAGGGTTTCAAAGATTTGAAGAGATTTTCAAATAATTTTTGCTATTTATTTGTAATTCACCCTTCATTCTTTTAAATTCTTTGGAATTCTCTTGAGTTCTGATAATTTTTTTAATTCTTCTAAATTTACTTAATTGTACCTAATTCAATGGATTTTTTTTGCATTTTTTTTAGTTTTTGTTTAATTCATCCTAAATTCTTTTAAACTCACTTTTATACTCTTAAAAATCCCATAAAATTTGTTTGAATCCCCGTGAATTTTTCTAACATCTTTGTAAATTTCATCGAATTCTTCTCATCTCCTTTAAATTCCTCTAAATCCACTCCAATTTTACTGAAATGAATAGAATTTTTGGGGATTTTCCTAATTAATTTGAATTTGACTTGAAATGTTTTGCAGTCTTATGAATTTATCCTGAGTTCGTTAAAATTCACCTGGAAGTCTTATAAATTTCATCGAATTATTTTAAAGTCAACAGAAAATTTGCTCGAATTACTAATGCACATTAGTCATTTTTAGTCACTTTTCGGGTTAGAAATTAGTCACTTTTTTGGTTTAAATAGGTCACTTTTTTCAAGTAAATTAGAATGCGGCAGCCCTGTGAATAATAAATTAAAATTGTATAAATTTAAATTTATTTTATTCCATTTATAAAAGATTCTATATTAAAAATGTTGCAAGGTTAGAATTTTGGTTTTCAAATAGTAATGGTCAGGGAAAATGAAAAATTAGTCAAGGAAAAGTCAGGGAATTTTAAAGATGAATTTTTTTGTCTACCCTGTAAAAAGAAGGGAAATTAAATTCTGCTAATTGTACTTAGGAACCGAATGTTGCATATCCACTTGTTGAGATTTGGAGTGAACACAAGTCAGTGGTTGTTAAAAGCCATGTGTGGAAGCGTGGAAATCAGAACTGTATACGTGGGTCACAGACAAGCTCGTGCTGTCGTCATATCGAGATTAAGCTGTGAACGAGCTGGCACCAGGTAATATCTTTATATCCTGGGTATCAAGCGATAAACCTCCTTTATTTAAAATTTAAAACTTTCCTGAAAAGAGAATATTATCAACCTCTGTGCATTCTTGTAAATCTTGATCTTTCATCATTGATCATTTCTTGTAAACAAAGAAACTGACATTTCATCATGTTTAATTCAGTCATCACAGTCACCTATTCATCTTTTTTCACCTAATTTAAAATTTGCCACCCACCTTGGAAATTGGTGACATTTCGTCGCCCCAGAGTTATAGTACGCCATGTCCACTTTTTGAAAATTTTGAGTTATTATTATTTTTAGGTTTATTAGGTGTTAAACTATGTTTTTAAATAAAGTTATCCCTGTAATTTATGCTTTAAGCTCCGCAACTGTTAATAAAAATATCGATGCTAATTAAAAGTTAGAATTATATTAAGCCATGTCCAGTTTTTATTTTTAAAGTAAAAGGATGCCAACTTCAGACTATGAATGTTGGTTAACTAACCTAATTTTAATGACAAAAAGAATTCTGAAAACACTAATTTCTGAGTTTAAAAAATGGATATCGATGACAAGTAAGTAGTGAATTATTTCCAATATTTCTTTTTAATAATATTTCAATCTTGCAACGTACATTTATCATCAATTTATGAGTTATTTTGTGTTATAAGTTAATGAAATTTTCATCAAATTAATTTCTTCTGAATATTTATTTCACGTTAGAGAGACCGAAAAGAATACAGGATTGTTGACGAAGCCCGCTACTACATCTGTGGAAAATGATTCCAGTACAATGTAAGTTTGATTTTTTTATTGAAATAAACATTTTGAATGAAAATAGTATTGTAGTAAACTTCCACTGAGATCTTCAAAATGCAGTGGGTTTTTCAACAATAATATAACTTTTTGTTAATATTTCTATATTTTAAACATTTTTATTTACTTCAGGGAAATCGAAGAAGAAGAACTCGAAGGAAGGGAAACCGATCCTGCTGGAAATAGCAAAAGGAGAAGTAGGAAAAGAAAGCGAAGTCCAGCAAAATGGTATCAGAACGTACAGAAACGATTACGGCAATCGGGCCAGGAATATGAAACGACAAAAAAAGGCGTCTTTCGTCCAGCTCGAGATATGAAGCCTCCTTGTGCATGTAGGATGAAGTGCGGAAATCTTATATCGGAAGAAGAACGAAGAAGGATATTTAAGAAATTTTGGGCCTTAAGTGATCAGGAAAAAAAATTTTTCTACGCAAAGCACGTTACTAAAATTCCAAAAAAACGCAGTAGAGTGAGAGAAAACGAAAATAAGTGCAAGCGTTCGAAGCCGAAGAACTTTTCTTATGTGTACACTTTTGAAGAAAACGGCCAGCTGATCAAAGTATGCAAAATCTTTTTTCTAAATACACTCGACATTAGCAAGGAAGTTGTCCACTATTTCTGTGACAAAATTCAAGATTCCGAGACTGGTATACCTAGATCATCCCTGCATGGAAAGCACACAAAGCATAAAATATCAGAAGAAGTTAAAAATGAAGTAATTTCCCATATCAATTCTTATACACGAATTGAGTCTCATTACTGTAGGTCTAGTTCCAGTCGAGAATACTTAGATCCTTGGCTTTCAATCGCAGAGTTGTATAGATCGTTCCAGAAACAATATGGTGTGGGCCGTGTGAAAGAGTCCTATTATAGGGAGATTTTTTGCACCGAGTTCAACATGTCATTTCATCATCCTCGAAAAGACCGATGTGACCATTGTGAAGAAGCAAAAGCTAACCAAAACCCTACTCTTTCTCAGCAAGAAACATACAGGGCCCATCAGGAGGGTAAAGTCGAATCCAAGAAAGAACGTGACCGTGACCGAAATGACAATAACCCGACCACCGCCTATATCTGTTTTGATCTGGAAAACGTTTTTGGTTTACCAAAAGCTGAAGTTTCTAATTTTTTTTACAAAAGAAAATTAAACGTGTACAATTTAACTGCACAATGCTCGTTAAATAAGAAATTATACTGTGCGGTATGGCATGAGTACATCACAGGCAGAGTAGCGAATCACATCGCAAGTGCGCTGATGAGAATATTGAAAGAGGTTTTAAATGATTTGCCACAAACAGAAAAAATTATTCTCTGGTCTGATGCATGCGTGCCTCAAAATCGAAATTCAGTTATGTCCTTTGCAATTAAAAAATTTCTGGAAAACCTGCCAAGAAACTCGAAAATTGAAATAATTGTACAGAAGTTTTCAGAGCCAGGCCACAGTCTCGTTCAGGAACTGGACTGCATGCACAGCAAAATAGAAAAAGTGCTGCGAAATCGAGAAGTGTTTAGTCCACCATCTTTGTACCGGTATTTACGTGAAATTGAAACAGAAAAGGTTTTAGTTCTGGAAATGAATTTCGATGATTTTTTTAATTACCAAGATCCTGGAAAGTCTCTAAAATGGGATAGAGTTCCATTCAAGAGTGTTAAAAGCATCGTTTATGAAAGAAGTCAGCCTTTCCACGTAACTTATAAGAACAGTCACAACGGACAAACTATCCAAATTCAACTCATAAATCCCACATCAACACGACAAGCTTTTAGTAAAGCCGCTCTTCCTGGAGTTCACAAAATCAAACTCAGAGCAGAAGAATTAACAAAGTTGAAAAAAAGAAAGGAAAGAAATAACACTAAACAGAAAAAAGAACACATCGACCTCAAGAAAAATGATCTTCTTTCTATGATGAAATACATGCCTGAGATTGATAAAGAGTTTTATACATCGCTTTTTAAGTAATTTAATTAAAAAAATTTGTACTGTTCTATAAAATAATAAAATAATTCGAAATACAGCTTCTTTGTATAAAATCATATACAAATTTTCCAGTACATATATAAGTTGTAGTTGAGATAATGTTAACAATGATTTTGTATTCCAACAAAATTTAGTTAATTTAAATAATTCTAACAACATAAATTTGCTTTGTAATAAACATTTACAAAAATATTTTTCAGTGTCTATTTAACCTCAAAAGTAATTATCAAAATAATACTGAAAAGTTAATAATTCTGAAATAATTTAATTAAATCAAGTTTCAAAAACAATAAAATAATGTAAATCACTATTTTACTTAACTTTTTACTACAAATTTTAGTTGTAAATAGTCTAACTATAAGTATTATGTGACATGGCGTACTATAATTCTGAGAAAAAATGAATGTTTTGAATCAGATATTACGCCATGTCCAAAACCAATTTTCCAGATCTGCTAAAATACATTAATAATAATATTAAAATTTGTGCTAATATGTTCTTGATCACTCATTATTTTTGACTGATAGACTTATTTTCACTTTTGAATACGTTTTAATAGAGCATAATTAAGTTAAAATTGGAACCTCATTTTCTCAGTTTGACAGTTGAGGGACATGGCGTACTATAACTCTTGGGCGACGATTTTTCACCTAGTTTGGAAATTAGACACTTTTCACCTTTTTCAGTTGATAAAGTAAAATTTTATTTACAATTTTAATGTTTAAAACCTTCTGAGAATGTATCAATTTTAATTCAGTTCGCGGTTCATTCTAATATCGCAGAATGAGTCGCTGACGAATTATGTTATTTTTAAATAAAATTGAGACGACACGAATTGTGACTATTAATTGAAAAAATATTTTGTGAAAGTTATGATCAACCCGGTAAAATTCGTGTTGTTTCATTTTCTTTTAAAGGATTTAATGGGAATTGTTCGTATTTGTTAACTATATAGTGATTTGTTCAATAAATTAAAATGTGTTAATAAGCATTGATTCACATGTTTATTTAACTTATAAAACTTTGTTTTGTCACCTATTTATCACCTATTTTTGAAAAAATGTATCGTTTCACCCTTTCCAAGAAGAATAGGTACTATGATGACTGTTAATTAATCATATCTTCAGGTTCAACGTCCGAGGAACCAACGACGAAGGTCACGTGGCTAATTTTGTAGAAACCGAGCAGGCAATCTACCTGGACAACGAAGTAGCCTCCTACGTTCAAACTAGAGGTTCAGTCCCGCTATTCTGGGAGCAACCAGGAATTCAAGTTGGCTCCCACAAAGTCAAAATTTCCCGAGGATTTGAAGCTTCTGCTCCAGCATTCGATCGACATCTCACAATGATCAAGAGCAGATACGGTCAACAAGCAATCGTAAACCTCCTCGGTTCGAGCCTCATCGGAAGCAAAGAGGGCGAAGCGATGCTTAGTCAGTTGTTCCAAAGTCATCACGGTATGTCGCAACACAAGGACGTTCCTCACATCCTGTTTGATTACCACCAGGAATGCAGAGGTGGCAACACAAAAAACCTCTCCAAACTCAAAGCCAAGATAGAAAAGTACCTCGACTCTTTTTCTCTCTTCTACGCTGTTGGGAATAGTCGAATTTCTGAACAAAAGGGCACGATTCGTACCAATTGTCTTGACTGCCTAGATAGAACCAACTGTGTCCAGACATTCATTGCTTTAGAGATTCTTTCGAAACAACTCAGTTTACTAAAGCTTTTCGAGAAGC
The DNA here is from genome assembly GCA_932195095.1 of Andricus curvator. Lineage (NCBI taxonomy): Eukaryota > Metazoa > Arthropoda > Insecta > Hymenoptera > Cynipidae > Andricus > Andricus curvator. Next base: position 1,237,949 of record CAKNYM010053388.1, read on the forward strand.
AGCAAATGGTCTCTCGATTTGAAGAAGTTTTCAGACAAATGTGGATTAATAATGGAAATGAAGTTAGTAAAATTTACGCTGGAACGGGAGCTATTCAGGGAAGCTCGAAATTAATGGATGGAGCTCGATCTGCTGCGAGAACGATTCAGAATAATCTACTTGATTCGAGTAAACAAGAGGCGATTGATATTCTTTTGCTAGGATCGACACTTAGCACCGAACTGTCTGATAGAGCGAGACTTCTCCTGCCTTCTAATATGCTTCATGCACCGCCGAGTGTTTTGAGGGAAATGTGTAAGAGGTACAATGAGTACGTGGACACTATGAGACTCAGGGTCTGCGTTGGGACTTATAACGTTAATGGAGGGAAGCATTTTCGAAGCGTCGTTTATAAGGATTTGTCCCTCACTGATTGGCTTCTAGATGCTCCTCTGAATTCTTCGTGTAAGTTGGAATATTTAATACTAAACACTGACTCTAAAGTCCTAATTATTATTATTAATTATTAATAATATTTATTATTGTGATTATTTATGAATAATAATAATATTCGAATTCGTTTATTCACTTTATCCACATTGAAGCTCGTATGTTTCCGCTCGCTTTTCGCGTGTTTTTTGTCTCGCGACTTTTTCTCTCATTTCAATGCGAGAGTCATTTTCGAGCGCAGATGCGACAAATGCGAGTACTTCTAATCAAGTCGAATGCAGCCGCGGGTTATCATTGATTGTGATTAAATTCATACAGTGATTCTAAGTCAACTTTAGTAAAAGAAAAATTTTGATAGGCCCATACGGAGTATGGAGTCGTCTGGCGGTATATTTACTCGAGCTAAAGGATTTAAATGATACTTTAGAAGCGAGGGTTACTCGTGAATAGACCTCTGTTTCACCTCAGGCAATAATAATAATAGTATACGTCAATATACTTCTAAAATTTCTGACCACTTGAAGCATCTTTGTTCCACTTGGATGGAAAAGCTTAATCATTGATTTTTAAGTTATTACTTTGCATTTTAGTTTAACATGATTGAATTCTAAAAAGCGCGATGCAGAGTTTGAAAGTTGTTCATCTTTAACGACTTAGTTTCAAGACTCTAATGTAAGAATTCTTCAATTTTAAACGAAGTTTGGAATTTTTTAATATTCAGTGCTTCAAGTTTGAATTCATTAATTTTTGATAATTTCTAATTAGATTAGTTTTTTGTCGATGGAAAGAGAGAAAAAAAGACTAACCATTTTGGTTTAGGCTAAGTAGATCAAAAAGCGCCATTCCATCGACAAAAAAACTATTACACTACGCTTGTCAACAACATAACATCAAAACTCAGTTTACAATTATAAATCATAATTTTAAGGTTTTTAGAGTAATTGAATTTTGAAGGTTCACGATATTTAAAATACTTAAATTTTGAACGGTGAAAATGACAATGCATTTTTTGTGTACCGAAATTTCAATTTTTTAGTCAAAAAAACTAGCCAATCAGTTTTATGGTCACTTGATACTACATAATAAGATGCCTATTAATAATTTTTATTATCTTTAAAATTTCTATAATTTCAATTTAAAATTATAGTTTTGAATGCGCAATTTTAAAATAGTTTTATTTTTAAAGCCTTGAAAATAAAGTTCAGCTTCGAAAGCTTAAATTCGAAAATATTTGATTTGAAGTTTCTTAATTTTTGAATGCTCAATCAGGACCGTTACGAATAAGAATGTAAAATTTTGTTATATTAGTGTTGTTGACCAGATAAAAATAATGGAAAATGTACAGTTCTGAATGCTTTTTTTTAGAATTATTAAATTTTTACGGGTGTTAAATTTGAACTTGTTAAGTTTTGGAGGTTTCGAATTTCAAATTTTGCAATGTTGTAGGCTGCTACTTTAGAATTGTATATTTGTAAATGTTTTATTTTTAAAAAGTGTCTATTTTGTCACCTGTTCACCTTTTTTCACCTATTTTGAAATTTGTCCCCTATTTCACCTTTTTTGGAAAATTGTCACCCTTTTCACCAATTTTGGAAATGATTTACCTTTCCTTTTTTTTTTAAATGACAATGTAAAATTTTATTTACAATTTTAATTTTTAGAACCTTGTGATACCGTATTTATTTTAAATCAGTTCGTGGTTCATGCTAGTGTCGCAGAATCAGTAACCGAAGGAAATATTTTGGTTTTTAAAGGAAAGGAGGCGACACGAATTTAACCTATTTAATAAAAAAAATTGTTGACAAAGTTATGAATATTTATATGTTATAAAGCATATAAAAAAGAGTTGTCGATCTTTAATGTGTGGTATTATATAAACTAATGCAGAAGTTTAAATTTTCCGTCTTGCATCTGATAGAACTTTCAGTTTTCTTTCTAAATCGGGTGGAAAATTGTTCAAAAAACCTAAAATATAACAAAATGGCGGCAATTTTTCTGATTTTTGCATACTGTCACAAAAAGAAAAAAATTCACTTAAATTTTGTACAAAATTTTGAAAATAAGCGAAATAGAGAGAAGCGTTGCCAACGGCCATACCACGCTGAAAAACCCAGTTCTCGTCAGATCACTGAAGTTAAGCAGCGTTGGACGCGGTTAGTACTTGGATGGGTGACCATTCAAGAATACTGACATGAGTGCTGTTGGCACATCGTGGGTGTGGTGAGCCCACACTTGTAGTTATTTATAACTACAAGAAAAACCTAGAAACACTACCCGAATCGGGTAGTGTCACGCCTACCCTGAAAGGGAAATGGTTTAATGGTATAGTTAACAGATTTTTCTTAGATCTCATAACTTTGTCGAAACGGGCGGAACTTCCAAAAAACGGAACTTCCGCCGGATTTAGAGAGAAAACTAAATGTTCTAATTTTTGGTTTACCAGTCCTGTAAATTACGTGTCGTTTCATTTCCTTTGAAATAATTCAGTGGGAATTTTTCGTATTTTATAATTATAATATGGTGTGTTCAAGAAATAAAAATATGTCAATGTTCATTGATTTGCATGTTTATTTAACGTATAACACTTTTTTTGACACCTAAAAAAAAATTTCCTTTTTCACCTTTTTTAAGGAGAATAGTTACTATAATGACTGTCTAATTTTGAACTCCTTTTAGGAATTAACTTATATACGGGCATTATTTCTTAAATGCCCCGATCTTAAAATAGGTCATACTCGATCGGACTAAAACTTGGGCAAATTATAGTCCTATTGGAATTAGATGGTAATTTATGAAGAAAACATTTTATTGTTGGGACGCGTATTTGCCGATGGGGAGGGTTTCAAAAAATGCTTATGATAAAGTGTAAGTTTGTGTGTGATTCAAAACCAATCTATTTAGATTATTAAATTTTCACAAATAGGAAAAAGAAAAATCCAATAATTTTTATAAAATTTCTAAAATTGCTAATATTTAGTGCATTCTTCTTATAAAATTTTTTAAATAAAAAGATTTCTTTCAAAAAATTGAGGTAAAAATTATTAAGACTCAATTAAAAGAAATCAGGAAATATGCATAAACAAACCCTGCAGATTGGAAACGAATCATTTGTTTAGTGTCTCTATTTAAAAAATTTTAAATTAAGATCGATCAGAACTCTATTTTATCGTGAATAATTTTATGCAAAATGAGCATGAAAAAGATTCATAATTAAAAAACAGACCTCTAAACTATCTCACTTTTCGGCTCATTAGAGACAAAAATAACTCAATCAAAAAAGAGGGAGAAAAGGAGAAAAAGTCTTTAATTATGAATCTTTTTCATGCTCATTTTGCATAAAATTATTCATGATAAAATAGAGTTCTGATCGATCTTAATTTAAAAATAAAGTGTAAGGTTGTGAAACCCCCTATCAAAACTGTGATGGAAAAAAATGTATTTGTTTTAACAGAGTTTTAACAGAATCACCAAAATAAATGGTAGTTGAGAAATATTGCATCATACATTATAGGTTTTCCATTTTTTAATTTCACATAATTAAAAGTTTAATAAATCGATGAATGAAATTTTTTTAATTTTAAATACTTTGAATTCAGAAGAGTTCTGATGCGTTGAATGCTTTTATTTTGTAAATAAGTATTCAATATTTAAAGTGAACAATTTTTCAGGCTTGAAAGTTTAAATTTTTAAATTTTAATGACCTAGAAAATTTTTGCTAACCGGGAAATGACCGGAAACGTGTTGCATTGAGAGGCCACCCTGAAAGGTTTTAGATTTATATTGAATAATCTTTTTATTTATTTCTGCAGCTCTCGTGGATACAGAATACGACAACGTTCCAGCGGATATATACGTTATAGGTTTCGAGGAAATTGTAGATCTGAACGCAAGTAATATTATGGCGGCTAGTACAGAAAATGCGAAAGCCTGGGCCGATGAGTTGCAAAAGGTCTTATCGAGAGACACCGAATACGTTCTGATAACTTATCAACAGCTGGTGGGAGTCTGCCTTTATCTTTTTATAAGACCAAAGCACGCACCATTTTTGAGGGACGTAGCAGTTGATTGCGTAAAAACAGGCTTGGGTGGAGCAACTGGAAATAAAGGTGCTGCAGCCATCAGATGCGTTCTGTATTCTACCTCCTTCTGCTTTGTGTGCGCTCACTTTGCTGCTGGTCAGTCTCAGGTCAGCGAACGAAACGCAGATTATGCAGAAATCACTAGGAAAATTGCCTTCCCGATGGGAAGGACTCTCAATACTCACGATTATGTTTTCTGGTGTGGGGATTTTAACTATCGAGTAGATATGGACAAAGATGAAATGAAGGAGATGATCAAGAGGAACGAGTTTGATCAGATTCTTAAAAATGATCAACTCAGGGTAAAAGATTCTTATTTTCGATGTATTAGATCCTTGTAGTTTAAACTTTAAAGAAACATTGTTTTCTATTCTGGTCTTTTTTGTGGCAGGTACAACAAGATATGGGAAACGTCTTTAAGAACTTCTTGGAAGGTCCAATTACCTTCGCACCTACCTACAAGTACGATTTATTCTCTGACGATTACGACACCAGTGAAAAGTGTCGTCAACCTGCCTGGACCGATAGAGTATTATGGAAACGACGTAAACAAGTACCTGATTTAGGTAAAAATTTAACATTTTTAAATTTTTATATTAATTTGTGAGACCTCTTATTCTATACGTTTAATTCATTTATTTTAGATTATCCATTGAATTGGAACCCAGGTCAGTTAGTATTCTACGGAAGAGCGGAATTAAAACAGAGCGACCACCGACCAGTAATTTCGATAGTTGACATAGATGTACACTGCGTGGATCCTGAGAAACGTGAGTACGTTTTCAGGCAGGTGATCCAGGACTTAGGACCGCCGGACGGGACAATTATTGTAAAGGCCGAGGAGGAGAGTGATGATATAGATAGCGTCTTCGACGACACCTTTATTGAGGCCCTGGTTCGAGAATTATCACCCATCGGAGATGTAATCTTGCTGAGATTTGTTGGGGAGACAGTATGGGTGACTTTCCGAGATGGTCAGTGTGCTCTCGCAGCAGCGCGTGAGGGACGAATGACAGTCTGCGATCTGCCTCTGAAATTGAGTCTCAAGTCTCCGGACTGGGTCAAGCTTATAGAAAAGGAAATAGAAATCTGCAGCAACACCACCTTCTCGCAAATCGACGATAGTACGCCTTCAAGTCCTGTCGAAGGTTTCGATCAGTTGGAAATTGGAGAGAGTGCCAATTCCGGAAGAGCGAGTCCTAGTGGACCTCCACCTCCCAGACCCGCTCCACCCGGTCGTCCTCAACCTCCAAGGTATTACACAAAATTAAACCGTTGAAGTTTTTACAATTTTAAAATGAAATCCTTTATAGAATTAAATTAAATTGTTTATTTTTTTATTTTCAGGAGCCCTCTCCAGGAACGTCGAGCGGGACCACGCGCAGGTGTCTTCAGCGTAATGCCAAATCAATATCCAGCGCCTTTGACGAGAAATAATTTTGAATCGAAACCAAGTGAAGCAGAAAGATTATCTCCGGAATCCGCAATTTATGAGGAGATTTCCGACGAGGCACCGAGTTACCCGATACCAAATAGACCTCCACCGCCACTACCTCGTCCGGAAGGTTTCCAGGAGACTGTGAGCAGACCTCCGAGTTCATTCCCGCCACCCTTGCCACAAAGGCAAGCGCCTTTACCTCCTCCCCAACATCCTCCGCCTAGCTTGCCGCCTAATAATCCACCTCCAATTCCGGCGAGGACCACCGGTGGACCTCCTATTCCAGCCAGAAATCCTCATTAGATTAATGACTCTCTAGCCAGTCTTAGTCAGCTGAAATGATATATTTTAAGTAATTTATGAATTCATGAAAACGATTAGGCATAATTTAGGAAATGTTCGAATGCTCGGAAACCCTCATGCATTTACAACCAGAAAGTCCTTGCACTCAACTTTTCTTTACAGAATCCTTTCTCAAAACGAAAATAAAGTATCTAACCCTTTTTGAAATAAGTAAAATTCAAGTTTAAGAAAATTTTGTTTTGACAGATTTTAAATGATTGTTTAGGAAGTATTACAGTGCAGTCTCCCCTATTTCCGCGTCCTTGAAACGTAAGGATTCTTTCGTTTCAAGGCTGGAAGGACCCCACCTTTACTGTGATTCGTCAGTTTATTTTTGTCAAGTGACGTTCATTGGCTTCTCTGGCCATGTGTCGATGCGCCCCCTGCAAGCAACTTTTTCAACTGTGCATGTGCCGAAAAGCGCAGGTTGATTTGAAATCAATAAATACTATCAATAATGATACAGATAAATACACCCGACATTCCTAGAACTACTGGCCCACGCAGTTTCTCAGCTTAAGGGGCGAGAGACGGTTGCGACTCTCGCCTCGGAAGGGCAGCAATGCGCGAGTACTCAGTCGAGTATATTTCGCGATATTATGCATTCCAATTGGAAATGGTTCAGGCGGCCCCGATTTGCGCAATTGAAAAAGTCGCGGTCCGTTAGCATCACTGTTACGCATTTGTGCATCATGCATGATGTCAGTGTTTTTGTTGACGTACGGCAATTTGGCAACTAAAACTCAATATAATATAGAATAAAAAAACTACGAAAATATTTCGCGGAATAGTGAGTTTTCTAGCATGGCGTCGCGGCCATGATAGCATAGGTGGAAATGTCTGGAAGGTTAGCATATAGTTCTTGATATAGGAGTGCAGACAACTTTTTGGAAAAAATATTCCAAACGTAAAAGTAAGTAAGAAAAGTCTGAATAGTAATATTTCTCCAATGTTAAATCTGTTTTCTCCGTCATGTCCCATTCTTTTGTCGATTGACGACCTTTCAGTTTCACGAAATACAATCAACTGTCCGAAATTTGAGTTTAAAGTACCCGATCTGATACACTGACCTGAAATTTTTGATATTTTATTTTCTTTTGTGACACTGAAAGGTCGTCAATAGACAAAAGAATGGAACATGACTGAGAAAATAGATTCTACACTTGAGAAATAATACTATTCGTGCATTTATGACTTAGTTTTACGTTTAGAATGTTTTCTCGAGAAAGTCGTATGGCGTATTCCCATGACGCCATTCAAAAATACTCAATTCAAACCAACGAGGGCGCTCTTCGGGCCTCTTTTTTCATTGGTCAGCCACTGACGCGGAGAACATACAGGGGCCGTGGTGGGAGTTGACGGAACTGCGCAATTTGAAATACGGGGGACTTGAAATAGGGGAGACTTCACTGTATTTCACATTTTAAACTGAGTAAAAGTGTATTGTAAAAGAATTTGATAAATAGGAAACTTTTGAAATTTATGCAGGTTTTTTTTTGTATTTAAAAAAGATATCCAGCGCTTTTTAAAATAAGTAAAAATTAATTCTATTTTTACCAGGTATATTTATTTAACGTATAAGCCTTTAGAAGGGAGAGTTATTATATTTTTTTTAAAACGTCGGTAAGATTTGATTTCCTATTTGACGTAACACTACAGTCATCAAACTAAAATGAAATTCAGAAAAAAATATTTTATATATTTTTTAAGTCTCCAAGATTTTTAATTTACGTTTAAAATACGCATAAGTGATCAGAAATATAATTTCTGTATAGAAACATTGAGTTCAAAAACTTTTAGTTTGCAGATGGTTGGAGCTCATCGTCAAACCTTTTTTCTGTCCGTCACATGTATATTTTTTAAATTTCAGTTACAAACGAGAAAAAATGGAGATATGAAAATAATAAAATATCTGATCCAGATATTACGGGCATATCTGATTGATGTCAGATTTACACACAGCATTTTTTTATCTGTACTTATTGTTATTCCTATTAATCAGATCGGAGAATACATCTGAATAAGATTTCTTCACTTCCATGACTTGTTTTTACTTTATTTTATAAAATAATTTGTATGTAAGTACTTACATTTCTCTAGAATTTTTTAATACATCTATAGGTATTTTAATTACAGGGAGTTATTTATAATATTTATGTGTGGAGAAAAAATGCTCAATTATTCTTAAACGACTCGGTTGTCTATTGTGTAAATAGTTTTTTGTTTATAGAGATTTTTTTTTAATTTTAGATACAATCAGAAACCGAGTTTTTTAGAATCATGTAATAAATTCGAAATCCTACTGGAGAAAATTTGACCTGCGAAGCTTATAATGTTGAATTATTACAGATTTATAACCACATAAAAAATATGTAAAATTGTAAGTTTCAAATAAGGCTGTGATTTGATAATTGATTGAAAACTTCCTATCAATTGCTCTATTTTTTCTCAAATTTATTTTCCATTACCCGTATTTTTTAGAAATATAATGTTCAGAAAGACTTAGAAAAGGATATTTTGACTAAATATATCCAACTTAAAATCTCCATGTCTTCCTCATACAGTACATCGAATGCTTTTTGCAGTTTAATTCAAAGCGGACAGAAAAAAAGGTTCTATTATTAGAAAAAGACCAGCATATAGTAGAACGATGTTACGTTGAAGTTCTGTGTTATACAGTCTCATATATTTTCTTGTACAAACGATATCAATTAGGTACCTAATTTCATTGACACGTTCAATCAATCAATATTAACTTTTCAAAACGGAGTCACCGATTTCTGAAAAATATCATAAATATGTATCTAATTATAATATTGTTCGTATTTCTGCAAAAAAACTAGAATATGAGCAAAATTCGAAATATTTTACTGTTCAAGTTTGAAAACACCGGAAAATTTTTCATAAATCAAACATTTCTAGTGAAATGAACATTTGTTATTTTTGTTTAAAGAATCCCATTTTCCGGCATTTTCAAAACCTCCGCTTTCAGTAATTTGCACGCTTAGGGATTCTGATGCAAAATACCTCAACCGAAAATTAAATCGAAGGGAACTTTAGTGTACATAAAAAATTGTTTTCTCTATACTATTCTTTTTTTCAAATATTTTGGAAGGAAGGTTTCAAAATTTTGAAAGACCAAAATAAGACGAGTTCCTTTCGATTCCAAGGATAAGAGGTTGTTAAAATGTTTAAATCATTGTTGAATGGCATGAAAAAGAGAAATTGTAAAACAAAAATCATTTTTGAGCGAATGTAATACTATCAGCTTTGATTAATGTGCTCGATATCAAAGTCGCAGAGCTTGGCGTACTCACTCGAACCTCGCGGAAAGTTTCGCGCATTAGAGTAAACAAAAAAAATATTGAAGAGATGCTGAATGCCTGTCAGTATTCTAAACAGCTGTGCCCTTATGCAGGTACACATTCCACAATGCATAATGTATACATATTATACGCAATTGTTGACCAATGGTTGCACATATTTTGTGTCTGTAGACTCTATGGGATGTTGTATGCGACGAGAGTGTTATTAAATTTTACGAATGTTAGTGAATTACTTAAGAGAGGCAGTAAAGCATTCTGAAAATGGATATTGTATTTATTTTGTAGTATTATGCAATGAATGAATATCATGTACAGAACTCAGTCTTTCATTTACCCTGTGTTGAACAAATCCCATGTAAAAACTGCATTTGTGTTGAATTATTATAAAGAATAAATTATGAAAATTTTGAATTATAAAAACTGTCATTCTAGGATATATAAAAAAATCTATTTTATGTGGAAATTAACGAAAAAAATCTGCCCGCTTCGCGGGCACATTCTCATGGCGCGCTTCGCTCGCAAGTTTGAGCGCGCCTATGGCGCGCGACTGTTGGATCTCGCGCTTCGCGCTCGATCATATATTTATCTCGCGCTTCGCGCTCGATTATGTATTCACCTCGCGCTACGCGATCGGGCGTATTTGCATCGCGCTTTACGCTAGGCTCCTCTAGATTTTTGAACTTCGTGTTCGACTTCGATGAAAAGAAAAAGTTTGTTTGCAAAT